>JABFPK010001321.1:0-12026 GCA_022817445.1 Habroteleia sp. ZL-2020
GTTTAATTGTTTAGGTGTTACTATACCAACTCTTCACGTCGGTATGTTGTTCAGTGCTTGCTGTTGGTACCGTGATCCGCACGGTTTGCCTTGGATCGAATACCTGCACACTGGTGCCAAAAAAATTTGGTACGGCATTCCAGACGAGCACAGCAATAGTTTCCGAGACGCGCTGATGAAAATGGTGCCACGATATTGTAAAAACAAAACGATCTGGTTGCCGTCGGACACCGCCATGGTCCCTCCGGAAATGCTGGTTCGCAACGGCGTACCTCTTTGCCACACCGTGCAAGAACCTGGGCAGTTCATAATCGTATTTCCGAAAGCGTTTACATCGAGCATCTGCACCGGTTACGTGGTATCGGAAAGCGTTTACTTTGCGCAGTCGTCGTGGCTGGACACCGCGGAGCAAGTTTTCAAGGTCATACATTTTTAAGAGACTTATGTGCATTTTTCCAGGTCGATATACTGAATCAAAATGAATATTAATTTTCATTAATTACAGGATATCAAGGACAGTTGCGAGCCATCGATATTTTCTCTGGAAAAGCTGCTGATAAGCATCATTAACGATACGCGATCGCAACTTTCGATTTTGAATCAAGTAAGTTTTGCAAAAAGGTGAATGAAGTTAACGAGAGCAAAATGCTTATGGAAATATTTTGTTTCAGATTTTGCCTACCGTGAAATCACTGTGGGACAGAGAAATAACTTTGAGAAACGAACTTGGCGAAATAGGTTTAACAAATAAGGAAAAACTGCCGCCTCCCGAGAGTGGAAAACGAGGCAAAGGCAAAAAAGTAAAAGAAGAAGACGGCGATTTTGAATGCGAAACGTGCCGCGCGAATTTGTCATTGTCATTGGTGAGCAATAATCAAGACGACAGCGTTTTCTGTCTCGCGCATGCTCTGCAATTGCTGAAACAAAAGAAACAGTTGGTTAAAAGTTGTACTTTAATGTATACGTATGACAATGTGAGTATTCCGGTGCAGTATATATGTATTTGTGTATGTATCTGTACGTAATTCATTAAATTTATACGTATATTTCAAATTTTTAGGACGAACTTCTTGAACTGATAGACAAAATGCAAGGAAGAATTAATGCCAAATCCAAGAAAACTAATCAAATTAAAAAGTAAAAGGCGTGTAAAGTAGGAATTATTGTTAACGTACTTTATTTATGAAGCAATATTAGAAATGTTAGATAAATTATGCGCGTAGTTTCGATTTATTCACAGTGATATATAATTGCGAAACGGAAGTACATAGATACATTAAAAAGGCAAAATTCCCCATTATTAAGAAGCACTTATTCCCGGCTAAGGTATCGCCACCGGACTATCTTTTATTTTTATGTCAAACTGAAAAGTCGGTACCGTTTTAATAGTGCACCAGCATTTGAATAATTGGTTAACGACGCAAAAAAATTCGCATTATATCAGAAATTTTATAATAAGTTTCGTTTGCTTTTAGAATCTTAAATCGAAAATATTTTTGAATGGAATTTACTTCCATAAATTAGATAAAATTGAATTGAAATATTTCTGATGTAACTAAATGTCTTAAAAGTACATTTTTGGTTTCACTTTATTTTAATATTTTAAAACATTCTTTGAACAACATTTCAGACACATTTAAACCTAAATAGACTGGATCACTTATGCATAATTGTTCATATTTTATAGTAATACGTATAATTTCCTTACAAACATGCTGAATTTTTAATTTTTACATCATACACATAAAGAATGAAAATTTCGTCTTCTGTCTAAATGTTGTATCTATTTCCTTTTTGTTAATTTTAAGCTCAAAATATAGTACTATATTTCTCTATTGCTATTATAAGTATAATTATTATTATATAAAAATAAAAGATAAACAGTTTCAATGAATAATTCCATATGATGTGTGGGAATATACTCGAATTTGTATATGAAATCGATTTATTTGCAATCCTTACTGTGATTGTAAGCAGGGCGTACATTTGAAACGTTTGTATTGTTATTGGCTTTGTTGTCATTATTATGTTATTATAAAATGCCGTAGAAATATATTGAATTTAATTTTTTATTATTATATGATATTTACAATTGAAAAGTGCCACGTATGTAGTAAATATTATATCAATTCAAAATAATATCAATAACATAATTGCTACATGACTTTTTCCAAAATTCTTTACGTATTGTCAATTCCATAATCACTTTGCACGCAAAGTTGACATTTATTTCTTCCCTCTGTTCTTCCTTCACTAATTCACTAAGTACATTTACAACTAGTGACAATGTATTTCAATGGTTTTGTCAATAAAATATTTAACAAAACAAATTGAATGTTTTCTATCTTAGAAACAAATAAAATAGCATCAAAATAAAATAAATAGAATCAATATATATATTTTTTTTTTGAAAAAAAGCAAAGTTATCTGAATGACAACGGATAAAATTAATTTTCAAAATCTTGACAGAAATAATTTTCCTGAAAATGACCTGAATTACAGGTCGAAACGTTGATAATTTATTAAATAACTATCTTTTAGTCTGGTTAAGGGTCGTTTATTATCATAAATAAAAATATTTTATATATTTGATATTAAAGAAACAATTAAATTAACTATAAGCGCAAACTGAACAATCAGAATTCAAAGTTATAATTATTGTGTAAAATTACATAATAATTTAAATGTTACCATTCATTTTAATTGAACAACAATTAAACTTATTATTGAATTTAATTATTATATATTAATAATAACTTAATTAATTAATATATATCGCAGTTCAAAAGTCCCGCGATTATTTATGTTCATATTGCTTTTATTGATATGAAATAACCAGGAAAATAAAAAAAAATAAATTAATTATAATTAAGCTTTTATTTTTGCAAACTTCATATTTATTAGAAAATAATAAAATATAAACATACTTAAAAAAACGATTTTTCGAAATTCTCATACTTGGTTTTTAGTAAGCATGTAACAATAAAAGATGGCGCTGAATGCAGCGGAAAAAAGTGACCACATTAGTCTTATAGAAGTATGTACTCCCTGGAAATAACCTCACATTTAACATGTCAATCTATCATCCATGTAGGGAGATGGAGGGAGAAGCTGTCAATGGCTGTCAAGTTGTCATCTATGAGACTCTGATTATTGCAAAAGTGACATTCCACGTCAGCCACGGCAGTACACAAATATATTAACAATATAATAATAAATAAAGATATAAGAAAATCTATATAACAATAGCAAGATATATTTTTTACTCATTAAATTATGATCTGCGCTGAAGAATTAGAAAATATTTTACAAGACGGTAATTCACTTTTCTAATCAAAAATAGTGTCATTGTAGATTTTAAAATTGTAACCCATTTGAATATTACAGATTATCTTAAACAATTTCTACAACAAAATGCATCGCCGGTTGGACAAATGATATCAATATCCCAACAATTAAATAAATTAGGCGAAGGTAAATAAATACTTGTTCAATTAAACAGGTTATGTGTTTTATTATATTTTTTATTATTATAATTTTTTCGCATTATAAAATATAAGTCATCAAGATAAAAATACTTGTAATTAATTTGTAAAAGAATTACATTACTCTTTCTGGCACATAAATTAATATAAAATTTATATTATTAAAAAATGAAAATCTTTTATTTATTTATCTTTCAGCTATAATTGTATTAGACAATGAAATTCAAAAACAAGTTTTGTCGAATTACAAGGATTTATTGTCTCAAACTGTGTGGGTTGAAAAATTAGAAGAAGTTTTAGCTGTTATGCAGAATCATATTCAGGTATATATAAAAATAAAAATAATTAAAGATATAAAAAGACAAAAAATAAACAAATATTTTTTATTTGTAGAGTCTGCTTTCAGTAGTGGAGCGATTGCGTGGAAAAATTGTGGAACCATTCAATAGAATAGAAAATCAAACTATTATGTTAACAAGATTACATGAAACTTCAGATATTTTACGCAGAGTCAGCAGAATACAAAATTTAAGTCGAAGATTAAATTCTCAAATGTCTAATAGTAATCAAGGATCTGATATTATCAAAGCTGCTAATAGTCTTCACGAATTAGGTTTGTATAAAATAATGCAATAAGCAACACAATTAAACAATTATAGACACTGACAATAGTTACATTATTTGAATTAAAATTATTTTGGAATATAAATAGTATTACTGTTATAGAGAATAAAAACCTTTTTTTATATTTTATTTTTAATTTTAATACATATATTTTATATTTCTTAATTATATATACTGCATAAGTATTTATTTCAACTTTCCGTTTTTTCTCGTTTCTCGTTTTAACGGACAAATAGACACTTCCAATTATTAATTATCCTATAATAAAAACAACATTTAAACTTTATTTAAATAATTTTACAGAGTTATTAATGTCAGATACCGATTTAAGTGGCTTAGATATTATAGTTGATGATCAACAATCAATAAAAGTACACAGAACTTCTGTACAAAAACTAGCCAATCATTCTTTAACTCAAGGTTTACAATCCAACGATCGTAATAAGGTATTACTTTATTAATTTTCAACAAACACATTACAATTATGAAAATACCTTTACATATCCATAATGTACATTAATCTGTTGTTTATCAAACAGGTTGATATTGCAGTTCAAGTGTTTCAAAATTTAAATATCTTAAGTGGAACTATAGATTTTGTATTATCTACAACTTTATCCGAAATTCACACCGTTACAAAAGATGCACTGGATGTATCATTATCACAAAATGACGGCGGAAAAAAATCCGGGCCTGGCAGAGCCATGATTCCGGCTTTAAAATCATCTGGTAATTTACGAAATCGTTTCTGGGACAGTATCGAAAGATTGTTTCAAGAATCTGTTTATAATCAATGCCAAAAGGTAATTTTGCATCGTATTCTTAACAGTAAAAGGTTCCTAAAACCCTTAGGATCAATATAAAAACAATAAATCCCAGGAATTTTATGTTGTTCCCAAAGATCAACCCCTTTACTGTTATTTAACAAAAAGAAATGTCTTGGGCATATTGAGATTAATTATTTAATTAATTTTCTCTCACACGTATTCTATAATTCATGACACGCTAATGCAAATCTGACACTAACTTATTTTGTACAGATTGAAATGTTACAAAGAACTTTGTTAGAGCATCATATAAAAGGATTCGATCAATTGTCCGAGAAATTTTGGAACGACGTTGTTACATCTTTAGCTGAAATATTTGTGGAAAGATCTCAGGGTAAGAATATTTAAACTACCCTAAAATATCATAAATAAGAGACTGAATAACGTGTAGTGACTAACGAAATTGTCTTTAATTTATGCTTTAGATTCGACTTTTGTAAAGCAAGCGCTAGAAGGCGAATATCCGAATTTATTAAGAATATTTTTGGACGTCAGTAAACGCCTAAAGGAAACTGCTCAAGCAATTGGCACATTTAAATTTGAGTAAGTATACAAATAATCAAATTTACTTTAATTTACAATTAGTTATTACAATAACACAAATTATAAATCTTAGACGCAGTCTGCTATCCGTTTTTGAGAACGCGTACTTGTTTCGTTCCATATTTCGACTTACAAATCCGGTTCATTCTATGTTTACCGGAGAAGATTTGCCAAGACTGGATGAAATCGACGGACTCATTCGCACTGTAACAAGGTAAAATCTATGCTCTTGCATACGTTTAAAAATGATTAGTTTTACGATATAAAACTCTTAATTTTAATAATGAATTATGAAATTATAAATTTTAATAATTAATTATTAAGTTTCTTAATAATTTTAATAATTACAGTGAATTAAGTGTATCCCTAATCGACGAGGGTCTCTCCATTGCCGTGTCGCGCAACGTAGAAAAAGCTATCAAGTTGTTTTGCTTAAAATGCGAAGAGGGTTTAGTGACTGGCGGCGAGGCCAGTCAAGTCATCGACATGCCGACCGCGGGACAACAAACGAACGTGTCTCTGGCTAATTTGTTATTTTACCTTGCAACCCAAACCAGTCGCGTGTTGACTAATTTGTCAAACAGCTTGCCATCCGAAGGAGCGTCAATTATTGCGTTAGCTCTGGAAGGGATCAACGCGTTGTCGAAAAACATGATCACTCATCTGATAAATTCCATCAGTGATGCTATCGAAAGCATCATCTTAACGATGCACGACGATACAGAATTTAGAGAGTAAGATTTCTGAGACCTACATTCTTATGAATACTTTTTTATTTGAAATTTTAATCATTTTATTTGTATACCTTTCAGACAAAGCAGTCCTCTTGGCAAAGAAATTGGATGCTCTCTGTACATGCGAGAATTACAAGGATTTATTTTAAGATCGGTCAATGCATTTTTGGTGCCTTACAAGAATCAAACTGTCATTACAGAGTGGTGAAGTATTGACATTGTTAAAGTTAACTATCCGATTGCGCAATTTGTTTGAAATTAATGAATTTGATTTCAGCTGCAAAGCCATTGCCTCCAGATGCATGGAGCTATTTGTTAGACACGCGTGCTTGCTACGACCTTTAACCGAATACGGTCGAGTTAAATTAACTGCAGATTTTAGCCAAGTATGTAGAATGAATATTAATATTTAATTTCAACGATTTAAGTTATCAGCTGAGATGTTGACTATTTAATTCATGTTATTTTAAATAAGAAAATAATACTTGAAAAAGCGTTAACTCCGTTGGGTTGGACTTTAAATCTTACTTTGGGATTATATATCATTTTTTTCTGTTAAAAGTAGCTGCAATACGTCATTTAGGAAAGTTCTTTTAAAATTAAATTCATGTTAAGTTTATTTAATTTATTTGAAAATTAAGTCATTCATAAAGACTTAAATGTGTAAATTACAGATGGAACTTGCAGTAGCGCCGTTATGTCGAGGTGGTCAATTAGGGCCTGCGGAACAGCAACAATACAGAACACTAAGAGCTTTTAAATCCCTGCTTCCCTTGAGTCCTGAAGAAATGACTGAAAAAGTTTTAGAAGTTGAAGGAGAGGGAAATGTTCCCATATCTTTATTACTTTTACATTTATATTCCGGGGCACCGTTTGAATTACAATCTCCACATCAAGTAAATATCAATTAATTTTTTTCGTTTCTAACAATTTGCGCGGATAGAAATCGGTAAATTGTGGAAATTACGTAATTATGAGATTTTAATTTTATAATACACTTTTCAGAGTACTGGATGGTCCATTAGTAGGTTATCGCAATGGATGGACAGGCATCCCAGTGAGAAAGAAAGGATAGCTTTGAATAACGGTCCTTTGCAACTTTATGAAAAGATGATAAGGCAACGCAATTTGCCATCGTTTCATCCGTTATTTCCTTTAATGACCAAGTTAGTGAACTACGGCAATCGATAAAATAAATTAAATTTTATAACATGCGAAATGAGAAGTGTAAATAAAATAATTTGCTTGAAAATTGTTAAAAAAGACCTTTATTAGATAATATTTATACATATAAATCATGATGAATCATATTTTGGATAAATTAAAAGTAAATTCCATTGCTCAGTCGAAATAGATTACATAAATATCGGGAGAAACTAAATGTAAATTATACAAATATAAAAATAAAAAATATTTTCTCAGATAAAAACATGTGAACGCTAACCATGCTATGATTATATTATCATTGTTCAATTGGCAACAGTTTCTGTACATAATGCGTTTTTGATAAACATAATCCCAAAATCACCGTTATCGTCATTATTACTGGCCAATTAATATTAAGCTTCTTCTTAGAGATGTATGTCGCTGGATAAAAATTACGGTTTTCAACCGAAAACTGTCAAATCATATTTCATCTTTATTAACCAATTTATTTAGAATGAATAAACATTTCTTTTGCGTAGATCAAACAATTACCTTTTTCGCAAGTTTTTTAAACAACTGCAATTCTTTCTTTAAAGTCGTCATTGTTTTTTGGGTTTTTTCAATTTCTAGCACATATTCTTTCTTTTGTTTTGGCATTAATAATAAACTATTGGTTTCTGTATTTGTGATACTTCGCCGGATGTAATTGAAACTTGAACCAATGACATTAAATTTCTTCACAATATTTCCTAAAGCCAAAACTCCATCAAAAATTCTGCAAATAAATTTTTTTCAAATAGACGAAAACTTTTTATTGCTCTGTTTATAGTAATATTAATTTATTCAAAATGAAATATACCTATAAGCAGATTTTCTTTTTTGAAAACCAAGACTTCTGGGATTCCACTGATGGTTATGGAATCTGTACAACTCTTCAATGAATCGTTTTCTATGAATACTTAAATCCATGCCTAAACTCTCCAGATCGTCTTCATTTAGATTTAAAAATGTTTTCAAAGTCATTCCTTTAAAAAGTGATTTATATCTTTCTAAACCCATTCCGTAAAGTATTAACGATATATCATATAATACTTTATCGTCATCTGTCTTGCATACATCAGGAAATAGTTCTTCCCATTTTGTGATATTCATTACTTCGCAATGTTTAACATTATCATCTAGATTAGGCGCTAATACTTTTGTAATCTATGACATTTAACAGAAATCATGAATATATAAATGCTTTTTAAATATCTATATAAATCATTTTGCGACGCGTAGCTCTTACCTCTGCATATTGTTTGACAACTGCCAAGTCATAAGCAGTTGAACCACGATTATTTTTTACTGTTAAATCAATGTTATAGTTTAATAACAATTTCACAATTTCAACTCTATTATAAATTACAGCGTAATGAAGTACCTTGAAATGATTTAGAAATATGATATTGGTTTAGTCAAATTGTACATTTTATTACATTAAATTAGTTCTTTTGAATATTCTTTGAAAACAAATTAAAAATGTATCGTAGCATATAATAGAAGGAATAAACAAAAAAATAAAAAATCTTATTTTTATCAACTTCTAAATTGTTAATTTGAAATTATATAGGAAATAATATTTACATTATTTCCATCCGAATCAGTCAGAAATAAATCATGAGTTTGCTTGATAAGATGTTTGATAAAATCTTGACTCCGAAGTTTGACGGACAACATCAAGGCATTTTCTCTAAAGATTAATTAATTATTAATAAGATTAAATGAATAATTACAGTAAAGCTTGTTTTAATATTTGAAAATGTATACCTGTTTTTGTTTGTCGCATTAGGATCTGCTTTAGCTTGTATTAAGATATCTAAACACTCGACAGCTTTCTCTGTAATATTTTCCTTTAACGAACTGCATAATGCCATCAAAGGAGTATAGCCATCTGAAAGAAATGTTTTAATTATCTAACTAAAATGAAATGCTAAATTGCATTACATATTTCTCAAGTAATATAACAATTAAAACAAGTAGTTTTTTAATATTTTTGTACCTTTATGTTTGTTTGGATCTGCACCAAAATCTAGTAACAATTTTACAATTTCTGGTTGTATCGCTGAGGCAGCATATAACAGCAAAGTCCATTCAGTATGTAGAAATTCGTTGACGTCATTGCCATCTACAAAGATTTAATTTAATCAAATAAAATAAATAAAATTGTTTATATTTCTATAAAGAAGTATTAAGTTAAATGAAATGTGTAAAACGTAAATAATACAAAAATATACTTTATGAATTAATGTTGATATAAACAGCTTGCAGATTTCTAACTATTAATATAATTCTAAAGGAAAATTTAAAGTCTAACGCAAAGGATTTAATGTTGTTGAATGTATTATTTTTCTGTAATTGAATTAGGTATTAAAAGCCATTTAGATCGATGACAATTAATGGAAAATATTAAATTCATTATATAAATAAATAAGTAAATACTTTTAATATTGTGTTTTAGTTTTTGTCTCTCTTTTTGCCAACTTAAAAACTAATTTCAAACTATAAACATTAACAAAGCATTGTTTTTTAATATAATAACTTTTAACTAACAATTCTAATATTTACCTTTGATATAATTGTTAACCACTTCTATATGTCCAGACATACAAGCTTTCAAAACATCAAATTCAAGATTTCGTTTAGCAGTAATAGCATTTTCTTTATCCACAACTGAAAAATCTTCATTATTTGGCTTATTATCATCATAACTATAATTAGAATATTTATATTTCCCTTCTATTTCAGCATCCTAAAAAGCATTTTAACAAATTATGTTTAGTTATTTTTTTACTTTGAAAAATCAACATATTTTTGTAATAATATAGATTCGTATCAAAATGAAATATATTTGTATTCTAAATATATTATCCTTTAAAATTATGCAAGGTTTATTTTCTCCATTAATTATAATTACTTTTAATATGTTTTATAATAAAATTTGAATTGTAATTTGTAATGTATAATTTATATCATAAGTTATCATGACTACTTCATAAAAATATGAGGTTATAATGTAATATTTTATCAAAATAATCAAAATTTTCATAAGCTTACATCATCGGGAAATGAAAAGTCGTCACTATCACTGTTGTATTCATCAGAATCACCAGCAGGTCGAATGTCATATTTTATAAACTTGCTCATATTAACAACTTTAATGAAATCTTTAATCAATTTTCGAATTAATAATTTTTTTTCGTTATCATCTGTTTCTTTTTTTTCTACCGGCACTTGTTGATTTTAGAATATGCGCAACACTGTTTTAAATAAAAATGCTCTTATAAAATTTTATTTATTATTGATTTATTAACGTATTAATAACGTATTATTAATCATTAAATTACTAATAGCAAACAATTATAAAACAATGTAATAATATATTTTTAAGTAACAAAAAAGTTCTGTAAACATTGGTAAATATTCAATTCTTACAATTGGTAACCATTATGCATTTTATTTGAGAGAAAGAGAATTTATTCTCCTTCTTTATAGTCGAATCAGTGTGGTGAGTATTTCTGCATTCATGTGAATATTTAGTGTTTTCAAATATACAACTAAACTCTATCCTTTTCTTTCAGTATCTTATACAACTAAACTCTATCCTTTTCTTTTAGATAAAAGAAAAATTCTAGTAATTTTCATTATTCGATTCTTTTTGTGATTCTGTAGTTCTAGAAGAATCGATCGATGAAAAACGACTTTTATTCTCCGGATCCTCGCAAAATCGCAATTTCACTTTCAATCCGTTCAGGCGATAGGTGCTGATATATATTAAATAGAAGGGGGAGAGTCATTTAAACGAAAGTTCATTTAAACGACGGTATGTATGGAGCTTTAGTTCCAGCAGTGGCTAAAACGTTATAGAAATATTTGTTATTGGAATAATTGGTATTTTAAAGGTTGAGTGGTATAAATGGCAGCAGATGGCGACTCTATCTATTGCCAATAGGATCATTTAAACGACAAGCTATAAATTCCTAAAACGATTCAAGTAAAATGTAATTATGTTTATTTGTTCTTTATTATATAAATAATAATTAATTATTAATTTATTAATAAATTATAAATTAATAAATAATTAATTAATTATTTATATAATAAATAAGAAATAAACATATTTACATATTACTTGAATCGTTTTAGGTATTTATAGCTTGTCGTTTAAATGATCCTATTGGCAATAAATAGAGTCGCCATCTGCTGCCATTTATACTACTCAAGTCTTAGAAATACCAATTATTCCAATAACAAATATTTCTATAACGTTTTAGCCACTGCTGGAACTAAAGCTCCATACATACCGTCGTTTAAATGAACTTTCGTTTAAATGACTCTCCCCAAAATATAAACTGATATAAACCGCGATCATGTAAAAAAATAGCACAGTAAGATGAAGTAAGATTACAATGTGACTTATGAATACATCTGTAAATATTGTCAACGAGAATTAAATTTTATATGTTTAAATATTTTATACATTTTAATCAATTTCTGTTTATAAATAATACATTGTTCAAGAAAACCACAGTTGATTTGAACTGTCACCTTCAGTTTTTTAGAAATTGTTGTGTAAATCCGAAAAAGGTAATTCATTACATTTATACTATATGTAAATAATATTAAAT
>JABFPK010001322.1:0-12026 GCA_022817445.1 Habroteleia sp. ZL-2020
GAGCCTTTTGTTCGCCATGACTGTCGTTGATAGTCTCGCGCGAATTAGCTTCTCAAGGAGTTTTCCTAACACCGATAGCAAACAGATTGGCCGATACGACTTAGGATCTCGCGGATCCTTGTTGCCACCTTTATTGAAGGTACGGAGCAACCCTTTCTGCCATACGTCCGGAAAGACATGGCACACAATGCAGCCATTGAGGACGCGCGTGATCTGACCGAGCAGCACGTCTTTCGATGCTTTCACCATTTCGGCCTCTACGAGATCGGAGCCTGGTGCTTTACGATTTCTAAGCGAATTGATGGCTTTTTCTACTTCTAGTTCCGTGAATTGTTCAGCATTCTCGGTTTCTGGCGAATGCTGAACATTCACCCTAATCTCAGTTTGTTCCGCGGTATCGTCGCTAGGGTTGTCGTGCGGTACGTGCGTGTTCATGAATGCCTCGGCCGTGGCCTTCATATTTCGCGTATATTCGTTTCTTACTCGAAGAGAACGATTCCCGAGAAGTTTGACCTTTTAAATGTCAGGCCATTTCCCACTTCCGGGTCCAAGCGCACCCCTTCCCCTGGTTCTATGGTGCTTTGTTTTACTGCCGATTGCATTGCTTGTTGCAAAGAGCATCGGCCGTTACACCGTTCGAGCTACGTTTCTAACCGGTCACAAGATAACGCACAGCGCCGATGACTCATGAATCATCAGCCGACGCTGTCTGTAGATTAGGTTTTCCCAACGAAAGATGTGCGCCATAACCGGGAAAACTGGGTCGTAAATACCAAAACATTGTTTCTGTTTGAATGACGCGTAAATACAATCCGTTCTCTCATCTGTTTTTGAAGTGAACACGTCGAGACTTGTTCCTTTGACGGAACAATGGTAGTGAAAAGTAAAAATTTTATAATATTTATTTTTAACTCTCTTAAACATATATTGTACACTCAGTTGCATCTAAAGTTAAAAGGCTTTTTAAATTGATTTATGTTGGTAGTACTTGTTTAAAATAGAAAAGCAAAGGAACGTTCAAAAAGTAGCATCACTAGATAACCTAGAGAACTTTCCAATCCTTGTGTATATAATATGAATAAATGTAACAATTCTTTATTTTAAGTTATCTAATCTATCTAATGATGTTACTTTTTGATAGTTCCTTTGGTTTTCTATTGTAAGAAAGTACTACCAACATAAATCAATTTCTGAAGCAGGTAAGTCTTTTAACTTTCGATGCAATTGGGTGTACAAGGATGTAAAACGCAAACTCGTCTGACAAAAAATGTGAAAATGCTGAAGAGGTATACATATAATAATATATATTCCTCAAAATATACATAATATTTATCATGTTTGATATATTTTATTATTTCATAATATATATTATATAAGTTTACTATGCACTAAGCAATATGCACAACTCACATTATGCATGTTAGTCAATTATTATTTTATAAACATTAATTTTTGTTGTTTTTTACAATTATCATATTAATTATAATAATTTTTAATGAAAAAAATATTGAAACATCTTCAAATAGGGTAATGATAAGGGCATCGAAGACATTTTTACCCAGGGCAGCTAAAACATACAAGGCCGGCGCTGCTTAAATGCTAAAAAAGATTCAGTTTGTAAAGCTATTCAGTTTGTTTGACAAGCTATTTTATTTAGAAAAAGAAACAATGCGTGCGAGAGAGAATATATGAGTGTGCACCAACACGCTAGCAAGGCTGTACATAACTAAGCTCCGTGAATTAAGGAGTTGCTCGGTAAACATAAAGCACTCTGCCTAGCCAACTATATGAAATTTCCGTAAAATCCGCCAGATGGGAGACCTCAAAGTGGGACGTCCCCGGCGGGATAATCTGACAGCACTGCTATTTATAAGAAATCTAAATAGTGATTAATTCATGTAACAGACGATGGTCCTTATTGTATTAAATTTGTTTTTCATTCCATATAGATAATATTCCATTTGGTGCAAAAATAAGTTATTATTGTAGTAGGACGGGACCGGAACAAACACGGAATTAATGCCCACGGAGTAAAACAGACACCGAAAAAATGTTTCTACGATAGTTGATATCAATGTTGTGAGAAATGAATAAAACTACGAACAGTCGCAGAAAGAACAAACATAGACGAAATGAACTAAGTACAAAACGAACATCGAATTGGGAATGAGGACCTCGGAGTGTAAATAGCCAATCTAAGAAAAAAAAATTAAATACAACTGCGATAGGGTAAACGTAACCATATAATGCATACAATGAATGGTTGCATGTGTGTTTGTTCTTTCTGCGACTGTTGGTGGTTGCACCAACAGTGCAACAAAAAGTTACAGATTTTTTTGAAAAACAACCAATTTTAACTCTGTGGAGGACAAGTCAAACTGTTGAAAATATCATTCAAAATCAAAAAATCCGGAAATACCTTCGACAACATGGCTTAAAATATCGTAGTATATAAAAAAAACTTTTGTTGACTGAAAAATACATTGTTGCGCAACTCAGTTGAGCAAAATGAAAATTTGAATTGCGATTGGAATATGTCAAAATAGCTACACTCCCATTAAAAGAAAATTAAAAAACAACTACACAGGAATTACGTGTTTTTTGTGCTGCAATTATAATTTTTGTACTACATTCTAAACACATTTTTTTTAAAAAAGAAAATTGGGGATGTAGCTTCACGAAGACCTATACCCCGCTAGTAGAAAATAAAACAATATCAAAAAACTAATTACGCCAGAATTATGTGCTACTTATATATTCTTCAATGAGCTATAATAGATTATAATTCATGCAAATTTTATTGACTTTTTTTTAGAAAAGTAAATTGGGGGTGTAGGTCTTCGTGCAGCTACACCCGCTAGTAGCAAATAAAACAATATCAAAAAACTAATTACGCCAGAATTATCTGCTATTTTTGTACCGCAATTATAATTTTTGTGCTGCACCCAAAACATAATTATTTTAAAAAGAAGTAGTTGCGATGAAGCTAAGTGACCTACATAAACCTTTTCAACAGAAAATAAAACAATATCAAAAAACGCATTACTCCAGAATTATGTTCTCTTTATGCTTTTCACAATGAGTTATTATAGTTTATATTTCATGCAAATTAGAATTACTTTAGAACAAAATATTTTTTAAACTTCTCTAAGAGAATATAGGTATATTGAAATGATATTGATTCAATATCGAAGGTATTATAGATTTGATATTGATTCAATGTTGCAGAAATATTTAATCAATATCGAATCGACGTGCGAATGTCCCTGTAGCCAATATAAATTTGAATATTATTATTGAATCAATATCATTTCAATATACCTATTCTCTTAGGGAAGTTGACAATTAATAACCTTATTAATCAAGTAACCTTATTAATTATATATATTCCTTTTTTCTTTTCCCAGCTACGTGTTTATATATTTATCATCATAATTCAAATTAGTTAAATTACCTATAAATTATATAATAATATTATAAAATCTTATTAAATAATGTTATCTTTTTGAATTACACTTATAAATAAATTTAATAAATAATCTCAGTGTAACCATTTTAAAAGTTATGATCATTTGAATTTGAAACGTGATAAGTGCTATCATTTTTGAAATTAATTGTTTTTTGCAAAAATGATACGTCCGTAATCTTAACGTAAAAGTTATTTTAGAAGCTAATTAGGAGCTAATTAAGAGATAATTATTATTTAAAATTAAAAAGTTTGAGCTACCATTGAAATCCTGAAAAACGCTATTTGAAAATGATGGTGCTAGGTATACGTCCAGTGAGTATCCCCACTTAAGTAAAAATTAATATCTGAATTTTAAAAATTTTGAATGTATAAGAAAAAAATTTTTGGTTTTAGTAGAAAAATTTATGTTTATTAACATATATATATATATATTATTTTCCATAGTTGTATGTAAATTTGTCACAATAAAAAATACTCTAACTCTAAATTTTGGCACATGTATATTAATCATGTAAAAAGGATCATTGATAAACTTATAACGTAGCGTGATATAAATTTATTTCATTGTGGTATTGTGCTAACAATGCCAATTTACATCAATTAAGATAGAATTGATAAAAAATTGCTTATAATATTTAATTTTCCAATTTTTAATGTTATAATTAATAACGTTAGTATTCCAAATGATATTTTATATTTATTAATAGGGTATTATGTTATTTTTATATTTGTGTAAATATTATATTTTATATTATGTAATATAGACTGTTCTTTTTTTAATGTTACGTGTGATGGCTCAGTTTCTATTTATTGTTGAATGTTTATTTCAAACAGCTTACTGAATGCACACATGTGACGCAGGAAGTCCACATAAAGTTTTTCGGGTAATTCTGATGTAGTTCTAAATTTGTAATTGCAACTCATAATTAACTCTTAATTATGGCGCAATCGCTATTTCGAAATATTAATTTTTACTTGGGTGGAGTGCTCACTAGACACATACCTCATACACTATACAAATGAGTTTTTTTGGGTACTTCTGATGTAGTTCAAATTGGTAATTGTAGCTCATAATTAACTCCTAATTAACTCTTAATTATGATGCAATCTCTATTTCGGAATATTAATTTATCTGATACTTGATATGTATTTGTTTTTAACATTAAATCACAAATTTTAAAAAACGTTGAGTAGTTATAGAAGGTGGTTCTAAGCCAATTTGTATAATTCCAAGATGGCGGCATCGTGCTGTTCTACGGTGGTTTTTTCAATGTCGCATAGTGGGGAGTCGGGGTGTCGTACACTTCTACGGGAATTTTTTCAAGGTTGCAATTGTTTTACATGTTATGACGTAATAATTCTTTGTTCATGCGGGGAGTGGGGTTGACGTATTGTTCTACGGGGATATTTTAAATGTCACTAATACCTTACATGTTATGATGTAATAATTTTTTATAATATTAACCTTCAGGCGGTAGGAATAGGGTAAAAGAGTACGAGGTAAGTGTTTACGATATTAGACGTATTACGTAATATTTTTTAAATATGTGATTGCATAGTACTGTTCTACGAATGTGTTTTGACATATTTAATACAACAACGTTGGTATTCATTATTTACCTACAAAAAGATTTTTTATTGAGAATTACGTAATGCAAAAACACACGCGTGAAATTTTACGGAATATATATTTAGATATTTATTAAATTAGAATTAATGATTCATATTATTCATAAATTTATAGTAATAGTTTCTTTATTTGTAATAAATTGGATTGTATAAAATTTAAAATAGATTTCATATTATATTGTATTCAATAATATATTGGTGATGATGATTATAATAACGTTGGGATAAAGATTTATACCTCATATATCATTATTAGGATATACCTTTCATTTTTGTTGGTTATTTTTAATTTATTCATTCTATTCTAAGAAATTAAAAGTGTTTATAACGCATTTTATGCATTTACATATCCAATTAAATTACATAAAATATTACGTTTTAATATCAATTTAAATTCCTCCTTATATCTAAGGTTATTAATTAAAACACATAGAATCTGAGTTATATATCTCTATTTAAAATTTCATATATCTGTTGATTTTTTATTTAACCATGAATTTGGTACTGTAACATTTTTAATCGCAAAATTTTTTTATCGATGATATTAACGTTTTGATAAAGATTTCATCAAGTAACCTTATTAATTATATATATTCCTTTTTTCTTTTCCCAGCTACGTGTTTATATATTTATCATCATAATTCAAATTAGTTAGTTAAATTACCTTACAGCTTCTATTTCCCTATATGTATTCATCTATAATATTATCTACATAATGTTATTTATCTTCTTTTTTTTCTAATGAATGATATATAAGCAGCTTCGCAACAATGTCTTTAACAGTTTTTGCCTAACAAGTAAAAGCATAACGTTGCGTGAAAGTGATACTTTTTTCTAAATTGCTCTAGCAAAAAATGGTTGCCGTTAAAAGAGTTTTTTTCACAATGGAGAAGGTCAAAGAAGAACAGCTTGACAAAAATGCAAATGTTGACAACTATTGCAAATTTGTGTGCGAGTGCGACCGTGTTCTTGGAGTTATGCGATCTCAATTACAATCGCATCTTCCCATTGGAACACGAATATCCATTGAGACGATGATTAATCAAATCGTCGGTCTGAAAACTATTGCAAACATATAAATAATCGCGATGAAAGATCATGATGACATCGTTTTTGAGGAGGTCGAGTTGGTGTTTAGAAATCGTCTCAAGACTGGTCTCGTAGTGAATATTAAATATCTTGATCCAATAAAATTTTTAAATGCTGCGAAAAACAATTTAAACTCGTATGTGAATGTAGTCATTGAATAATATAAATGTATAAAAGCGCTTTTTTTGTTAAGTGGACAGTTTAAGATCGAAGATAAAGAAGAGAACGAACATTTTTTTCTGTAATAAATAGGCAGAACTTTGTGCGATATCAACCCTCGACGAATGGTTCGATGAGAAAGTGGAAGCCCCTATGCTTGGATGATTTCCAAGAGCATGGCAGAGGGTGGACCTTGGTCAGAATCAATAATTTGGTGATTTAAATTAACAAATATAATCCTCTGCGGACTGATTATTACATCGAACCACCGAAGTGGATCAAAGACAAAAGAGTCATGGTGAATGTTAAAATACGAGATGATACGTATTTTGCTGCAGCTATAATGTCGGCTCTCTACCCCGTTGATTATAGAAACCACCCTGATCATGTTTGTTCATATCCTCTTTATAGTGAACATTTGAACGCGCAAGTAAACAAAACCAATCTTTTTATATTTGTAATTCCATGTTGTATAAAAGTAGTTGTATAAAAGTATAGTAGTTGTATAAAATTATAGTAGTTGTATAAAAGAAGTTTTCGTGTCAGAACACACCCCCAAACACCCCAAAGTGGTGTATAATTTATTAAAAATATTAAAATAATTTGGCCCCGATGCCACTTTGCAGTAATGTTAAAAATAGCATTTCCTACAGCTATGAATTTTTGTATGTCATATTGTATTTAATATTATTTCAAAGTGGCATTAGGACGAAATCATATTAACTACCCTTATACAACATGGAATTACATATGTAAAAAGATTGGTTTTGTTTACTTGCGTGTAGAATTTCTACGTATGAAACTTCAGATACATGAATTTTGAGGGTCTCGAGTTCCCCTTGGCACTTAAAGATGTGCCGAAATTTTAGCGTTTGAATGATATTTCGGTCAACGTATTTGTTATTAACGCGGATGAAATGATCGTACCGGTGCACTTAACTACGAGTGAAAAGGAGCAACTCGTTAACTTGCTTCTTATAATTTACAATGAATCCAGTCGCTATTGCTGGATAAGAAAGTCGGCTTGTGTCGCAATAACTGAGCAAAAACTAGAGACAACATTTTACTTGCAATCGGTGCTTTCATTATTTGAATAGTGACTAAAAATTAATTGCACATAAAGAAGACTGCAAGAGAATTAACGAGTGCGCTGTCAAACTGCTCAAGCCCGGTAAGAAAGACAATAAAATTTAAAAACTTTGCGCGTAAAATGCCGATGCCGTTTGTCATTTACGCTGATACAGAGTGTCTCCTATGAAATGTCATGAGTGAGACATCTCCCATACCAACATCAGGTATGCAGTGTAGGATACTACCTACACTGCAACTATGGTCCTTTGCTATCCCTTATCGTTTCATTAGACGTCCTAATTGCGCTGCATAATGTGCAGATAAATTAAAAAACATTGCTGAGGAAGTTAATAAGGCAAACACATATTTTATTAGTTATAAATAAAATAAACCTTATATTAAATTAAAAAAGTGTTAGAAAGATATTTATTTAAATTTATTTTTTTATAATTTATATAAAAATAAAATAAATACTTTTAAATTATATAATATGTTTATTTAATAATAATTAAAGCATATCTTATATGATTTACAGATAATTTCGAATGTGAAGCCGATACAACTATCCCGGAGGATTGGAGTCTATTCCATAATGCGATAGTCTGTTATATTTGTGAGAAGATCTTCTTCGCGGAAGATCTTAAAGTTCAGGACAATTGCCACTTGACAGGAAGCTTTCAACGGCGGCACATAATAGTTGTAATTTAAATTATAAAATAAGTTTTAATATTCCGATTATTTTCCATAACCTTTCAAATTACGGTGCACACTTTATTAGTAAAGTAAGTTATTTCAAATAATTTAGAAAAATATATTTCATTGATAAAATTAAAATACGTTAAATCAATAAATTTCAATAGTTTAAAAATTTTTAAAATTTTAATGTTAACAGCATTGCAGATGATTCACAAATTGGCTATATTTTAGAAGTAAATTTGTCTTATCTACACGATATTCATGATGTACAAAAAGATTTACTGATATTTCCAGAACGAACCATACTACTGGGTTCAAAATAACCTAAATTATTTGCAACTTTAATAAATAAAAAACGTTATGTAATTCATTATACAAATTTGAAGCAAGCACTCGCCTATGGTTTAGTTTTAAATAATATTTATCGCATTCTCAAATTCAAGCAATTTCCATGGCTTAAGCCATATATTGATTTAAATACTAATTTAAGAAAACAAGCAAAAAATGATTTTGAAAAAAACCTATATAAATTAATGAATAATGCAGTATATTGAAATGAACGGGCTATGGGTATAATAATTGATAAACCAATATATATATATAGGTATGTGTATATTAGATATCTTAAAAACATTAATGTATAAATTTCATTATGATTCTATTCTGCCAAATTTTAGAGAAGCTGATAAATTGAAAATTGAATACGAATTCAAGTGTGATGATGTGTATGAATATATGTGTGAAACGTGACATAAATATGTATGATACTTCGAATTATGATGATAATAATGTTTATGGTAGACCATTAGTGAATAAAAATGTATTAGGTTTAATGAAAGATGAATGTTCGGGAAAGATTGTAAGTGAGTTTGTTGGTTCAAGATAAAAAATATATGCATTACGTGTTCAGGGTGAAATTAAAAAGAACCGTGCAAAAGGTGTAAAAATAAATAGTGTAAATAAAACTATTACCTTTGATGATTATGTAGAGTGTTTGAAAAATGCGGGAGAGATTAAAAGAGAACAAAATTGTATTAGATCTAAATTATATAATGTCTATACAATATGTGAAGAAAAAGTAGCACTAAGTCCCCATGATGATAAGCGATACTTAATAAAAAATTGTACATATACGTTGCCATGGGAATATAAAGATATATTTATAATGAAAAAATGGCAATTGATGAATAAAAGGAATAAACATATAATAATAAATTGTATACCTTTAATTACCTTTATTTCTGTATTCTTCTGATAAAAATTAATTAAGGAAATTATTAATATAATTTATTTAATTTAATGTCAATGTGTCATATCAAAAGATTCTTATACAAAAGAAAAACCTTGATATTTTTTTGTGGCATAAGTGGTTTTTAATCTATTTATTAATTCAAAACATATTTCTAAATAGTGTGATTATTTATTATACATATATTTCATTCTTTTCTTCGTTTTTTTTTTATTCTGCGTCATTTCTTTTTGATTCTGCGTAGTTCAATTATGTTTAAGTTAATTGTTTAATTCTTTTATAAATTACTGGTATGGTGGGGGAAGGAAGTAGTATATATATAATTATACAGAGTGTGCCAAAATAAGAGGGACAGTCGAATATTTCGCGAAATTTACATCACATCGAAAAACTGAAAGACATGTATTCAATATTTTTCAAAAATCTATCGAATGACACCAAACACGACCCCCTACCCCACCACCCCCTGGGGGTAGAGTGAGGGCAACTTTAAAATCTTAAATGACAACCCCTTTTTTATTGCAGATTCGAAATCCGCACCAAAAATTATGTAGGTTTTGTCCTATCTTTTTTTAATTCGTGATAGATGGCGTTGTAACTGCAAAAATAAGGTTTACTATAATGTGAAATTAAAGTCCCCGGAACGACTGAATATCTCGAGAAATACGCATCGAATTAAGAAAAGAAAAAATACATGTTCAATATTTTTCAAAAACTTGTCTAATGACACCAATGTTGAGCGGACACTTTCACTTCCTGGTGATGTGAGGAATTGACCATTTGCAGACTTCTGATCTATATTTGTTTTTCTGCGATTACAACGCCATCTATCACGAATTGAAAAAAGTTTTTTGGACAAAACCTACATCATTTTTGGTGAAGATTCTGAATCTACAATAAAAAGAGGGGTTGCCATTATTTCAAAGTTTCCCACGCCCCATCCCCAGGGGGTGGAGGTATAGGGTCGTGTTTGGTGTCATTCAATAGATAAATCTATCGAAGATAGAATTAAATAAAAAAGATTTAAAAAAATCATTCGTTCTTATTAACCCGATTAATGTAAAATTTAATATTGTATAAATGTATTATGAATAAACGTATTAAAAATTTATTTCGTATTATCATTTTTGTTCCCATCGCCTATTACATTATAAGGTATATAAATAATCATTTATTATTCAATTTGATACATCAATGTTATTAATCCAACTATTTTGTGAATTATCTAAACCTAACCATTTAAATAATAATTTATCTCCATGTTTTTGCAATACTTTTTCTACAAGATAGATATTGGAATATTTCGCTTTTACCAATTGTTGATAAAAAGAACCCTTGATGGGATTATTTTCATAAGTTCGATTGTGCATCTAATGAATCATATATATAATTTTTAGTATTTTCAATGTCACTTTTCATTTCTTTTATTAAAATTACATCATTTTCATTAATAATATTTTTAACTATATTTAACGAAATAGCATCATTATAAGAAACAGATTCACCGAGATTAATCAGACGTTTATTTTTCATATCATATTGACCATCACTAGTTAAATTAGATCCTATACTCAAGGACCTCTTAAATAAAGACCCTTATCTTTATTAATTGTTCATCCAAACACGTCCACAGACATTATGAAAATGTTGTAAAATTAGTTATTATTATTAATATATAATATTGGCTTCTAGCATTTCCTCAATAATTCACAATATTTCTTTTGAATGACTTGAATTTCCTGCCGTGTGAGAAATAACACGTAAACGTATTCGTTCAACTAGCTTATTTGAATTATCTCAATATACGTAATTAATTTTCTTATTATTATTTAACATGAATTTATGCAATCCATTCAATGAATAACATATAAGATCAGCCATTAAATTTTTAAATTTCAAATCATATCTACGAACTTTACCTTTAGGTTTATTATGTTTTTTGTGAGCATTTGTCAATAATATAATATCTTTACATGCTTCATAATTATTTTTAAATATAATAATACTATCTGGATTTTTTTTAAATAATAATTCAAGTAATCATTTTGTTAAGGTGTACTTCGATTTATTACCTATATTAATATTATTATTGTGAAATTTAATAAACTTATCGCCAATCATTCTACAAAATTTCTAACACCAAATAGTATATCACAATCTTTATGCTTATTATTATTCTACCATATATTTCTCTGTCTTAATTTCCATATTTTCTTCATTATTATCTTCAGATCTGTTAATATCTTTAAAGGAATGTTTGACTGTCATTGGAGTACTAGTGTTGATATTATGAAAACTGTCTGCTAATGGTTCATTAGTAATATTTCTATCTTCATCACTACTATCGATTAAACTATAATATAATTTGTTTTTCTTTATATTAAAATCTCTCTTAAAATTATTATTTATCGCACTTTTAAACGTAAAATTTTTATCATCATCTCTGGCTTGGCATCACTTGCCCTATTATTATTATTATTATTATTATTATTATTATTATTATCATTATCATTATCATTATCATTATCATTATTATTATTATTATTATTATTATTATTATTATTAAATTATTATTAAACGATTTTGGCACGAAACAGAAAACATATATTTCTCGCTTTCTGAGGCAAAACTAATTTGCCCCAGGTACCTAGAAATCAGTTTCCC
>JABFPK010001323.1:0-12025 GCA_022817445.1 Habroteleia sp. ZL-2020
AAAGAAAGTTTAAAGAAAGTTTAAAGAAAGTTTAAAGAAAGTTTAAAGAACGTTTAAAGAACGTTTAAAGAACGTTTAAAGAAAGTTTAAAGAAAGTTTAAAGAAAGTTTAAAGAAAGTTTAAAGAAAGTTTAAAGAACGTTTAAAGAAAGTTTAAAGAAAGTTTAAAGAACGTTTAAAGAAAGGCTAAGGAACGTTTAAATAAAGTTTAAATAAAGGTTAAAGAACTTTTAAAGAAAGTTTAAATAAAGGTTAAAGAACTTTTAAAGAAAGTTTAAATAACGTTTAAATAACGTTTAATGAACATTCAAAAAACGTCTAAAGAACGTTTAAGAAAATTCTAAGATTCTGAAATGTTAACGTTGAAAGAACGTATCAGAATTTATACATAGTCTGTGAGAGTACACGGAAACGTTAAATTAGGTTAAGTTGAATCTTGACATAAATGTTGAATTATAATAAATTAATATTGATAATTTCGGTGTTTTATAGTTCGTTTGATTTGAATTTTAGGTTTTCGACCGAATACGATGGGAGTCGTCGGGCGCTCTAAGTAAAATTCATCCGATAAAGGGGGACGTGAGTATGCCAGGATTGGGCCTGAGCGCGGAAGATCGCGAAATGTTGGTGCAGCGAGTCAACATAGTGTTTCACGGCGCAGCGACAGTGCGATTTGACGAGCCCTTAAAAGTAGCCGTCAATTTGAATACCAACGGCACCGACCGGATGATCGAATTATGCAGGGACATGACTAATCTTATTAGTTTTGTCCATGTCAGCACTGCATACAGCAACGCGGATCGATCAGAAGTCAAAGAGGAGATTTACAGGTGCAGAGAGAGCGTTACAGAAACTTGAACTAAATGCTGGCACGAATAACTGTGACACGATATGATTGAAGGGGGAAATTCAAATAAGCATATTTCTCATAGACATGTTTTATGAACACGTTAGGACATGTTGAGTGTTTTGGAAATAATTTAAATTTTGTGTTTCAAAAAGTAATTAAAGAAATTTTGTGAAATATTTTCAAAGCTTTAAAGAAATATTTTTGGGAACGTTTAACCAACGTTTTATGAACGTTTATAAAATAATTGAAATGAAGTATAAGGGTTCAATGACTATTTTGGGGACCTTACTTGGTTAATTATTAAGTAAATACTGATGAGTTGCAAATTAAAAGTAGACGAAAGGTATACAATTCGTACAAAAAAGATATTTATTAAATGTTGACAAAGTTATGTTTAACGTAAAATTTGAAGTTTTTGTGGATTCGAAATCATACTTAAATATTTAGTATTCTTTAGTAAATTTACTATTTCAAAGTAGATAATAGTTACTTAATGTTGAAACTTTATATTTGGTTGATAAAGAGTTTACATTTTCCTGCACGGTTGATAAGTTTAAACTGTTTCATTTTTGAAATTTCGTCTTGTATTAAAGTACGTAATGTTATTACGCAGCACAAAAATCAAGCCGCAAACAGTAATAGACATGTCGGAAAATTTGGACGACGAAACTATGGGCATCCTGGAGAAAAAGTTGATAGGACGACACCCGAACACTTATACATTAACAAAAGGACTGGCCGAGCAAATAATACTAACGAAGGGCCAAGGCTTGCCGATTTCTATCGTCAGACCCAGCATCGTCTGCGCAGCATATCAAGAACCGTTTCCAGGATGGGTTGATAACGTGTGTGGAATCACAGGTGAACGAATTATAATGCAAAACATTTCAGCGAGACACTTATTGTGACGAGAAGTTGATAAATAGCGCTGACGAAATTCGATAGCTTTGATAAAATATCAATAGGTTTTTTTCATAAGAAATTCAAGATTAAAGTTGATGAAAATTGGTAAACATGTTTGAACAAGTTGATAAATTGATAAACGTGTTTGAACAGGTTGATGAATTGATAAACGTGTTTGAACAGGTTGATGAATTGATAAACATGTTTGAACAGGTTGATGAATTGATAAAGATGTTTGAACAGGTTGATAAATTGATAAACATGTTTGAACAGGTTGATGAATTGATAAACGTGTTTGAACAGGTTGATGAATTGATAAACATGTTTGAACAGGTTGATAAATTGATAAACATGTTTGAACAGGTTGATGAATTGACAAACATGTTTGAACAGGTTGATAAATTGACAAACATGTTTGAACAGGTTGATAAATTGATAAACATGTTTGAACAGGTTGATAAATTGATAAAGATGTTTGAACAAGTTGATAAATTGATAAACATGTTTGAACAGGTTGATGAATTGACAAACATGTTTGAACAGGTTGATAAATTGACAAACATGTTTGAACAGGTTGATAAATTGACAAACATGTTCGAACAAGTTGATAAATTGACAAACATGTTCGAACAAGTTGATAAATTGACAAACATGTTCGAACAAGTTGATAAATTGACAAACATGTTCGAACAAGTTGATAAATTGACAAACATGTTCGAACAAGTTGATAAACATGTTTGAACAAGTTGATAAATTGACAAACATGTTCGAACAAGTTGATAAATTGACAAACATGTTCGAACAAGTTGATAAACATGTTTGAACAAAAGTTGATAAATTGATAGCGGTAGGCATTATGTTGATAAAAACATTAAGTAAGAAATTGTTCACTCTTTTAAATAAAATATTGATAAAAATGAATGAAAATAAATTTTTTTTTTGAGGGAAAAAGCTATGTTATAAACGTTTTGATTACGAAAACAATATCTTGTTTGAAAATCTGTAATTTTTGACGATTGTACCAAATTAATTACCGGAAATCTCATTCTGTGTCGATCAAATATTACAAAAATTTAACCTTGGCATTATTACATCAAAATGCATTTACAAGGCATTCAAATTGACTGGTATAATAATTCAAATTTAATTTGAGGCATAATGATGGAGATTGGTCGAGGAACTATTCGGAGTATTGTCTGCAAGGACCATCTGAGTGTAGATGTCGTTCCGATCGACTACGTTGTTAATACGCTGATCTGCGTCGCCTGGTACAATGCCACCCACCCCAGAAACGAGATCAAAATTTACAACTGCACCAGTGGCGCCTTTAATTCCATCACGTAAGTTGGTTTTTTATGTATTTTGTATTAAAGTCGATGAAGAATGGCTCTAAAAGAGATTCGTTTGGCGTTGATAAAGCTGAGAAATGATTATCCGATTTTCTTTGACAATTTTTCTTATTTAGCTGGGCTGAGTTTGGAAAACTGACGAGGAAACACGCGATAGAATCTCCTTCGAAGTACGTCATGTGGTATCCAGGTTTCACGTTTAGAACCAACAAATTAATTCACAAATTTATGGTCGCTACTTTGCACTACCTGCCTGCGTTCGTCATTGACCTGGCACTACGATTTAAGGGTGGAAAACCGATGTAAGTGAAATTTGATCCATGTTAATTGTTGAATAATTGATTGATATTTTAATCAAACTTAAATATGACATTCGTCTTGACTAAGTATTGAAAAAGAAAAGCTGGTTAATAAAAAATTAAATAGATTAGTTTTAAAGTCAATATTGTTTATTTGATTGTTTACGTGTATTTCAGGATGGTCAAAATAACGAAACGTTTCGAGCGAGCTGCCAAGACGGGTGAATTTTTTGCGATGAACGAATGGAAATTCGATGCCGCAAA
This sequence comes from Habroteleia sp. ZL-2020, assembly GCA_022817445.1. Classification (NCBI taxonomy): domain Eukaryota; kingdom Metazoa; phylum Arthropoda; class Insecta; order Hymenoptera; family Scelionidae; genus Habroteleia; species Habroteleia sp. ZL-2020. The sequence continues at coordinate 3,665 of JABFPK010001323.1, forward strand.
CATGCTCGAATTAATGCGCAACGTTGATGCCACGAGTGACGCGAATACCTTTAACGTCAACATCTCGAGCATGGATTGGGACACGTATTTGCATCAATACATGCTTGGAATTCGCAAATATATTCTAAAAGACAGTCCCGATTCATTGAGCAAAGCGAGAAATCGACTTTTGAAGTTAGTAATATAATTTTAGTGATTGAATCAAAATATTAATGTCATTATAAATACCGATTTCTTCATAATCGTTTACTTAGTGCAATTTCAATTCTCTTGTGCTTCTTTCATAAATGTTTACCCTGTAAACAGTGAATATAACTGTAATATTGTAATAACATTTTTAAATATTTTTTAAATATTTTTTAAATATTTTTTAAATATTTTTTAAATATTTTTTAAATATTTTTTAAATATTTTTTAAATATTTTTTAAATATTTTTTAAATATTTTTTAAATATTTTTTAAATATTTATATTTAATACGTTATTGCAATATTGAATATTATGAATGAATATCACTTTAATAATGTAGTAACATAATTCTTATTTTGTTTTTTTTTAATATAGAATTTATTTAACATTTATTTAACATTTATTTTAATATTTCGTGACATTACTGTAACATTTATGCATATTTTACTATAATATTAACTCAACGTTAAAACGGCGGACATTCAATGTTACAGTAATATTCGTGAGAGTATTACAGTAAAATTATCAAAGTATTATTTAATATTCATGAATATTCACTGCTTATAGGGTAAAGAACTAATTTTTATAAAATTTGAAACAAAAACGTATAGAAAACGTTCAACAAAAAATTGCATTTAATCGCTTACAAGACGTGTACACAGAGAGAAATACGTACCAAAATATACTTTTATTATTAAAACTAATAGCATAAAACTGAATATTATTTGGTATTGCCTAAATACAAATTTTGCCAAATGAATGCATTTAATTTTTACCTTATATTGGGGCGAAATTTTGAAAATTTTTTTTTTATTTTTCAAAATAAAACAACGTTTGACTTTCGTATGTGCAAATATATACATTTTATTAGAAATAAATTGCTTCAACAAAATTGTTCCCTTTTTTCGGCTAATTTTTATTTCTATAAGAATAATTTTTAAATTTTACAGTTAAAAATCCTGTAGAAAAGGTATTATAAAACCCATTTACCCCAATTTGGGGGAAAAAGTCATACAACATTTTTCTCAGTGTAGGAAACATTTTGTTTTAAAATATTTACGAAATATTGGAAAGACGATTTTTGTTTGCTAAATAAATTCTTTCTCGTTTTTTTCAGATTATACTGGATGCACAAAGTGACGCAAATAATGGGAATCTTCTTTTTGGTGAGAATGCTGCTTCACGCCGGTCGGTGATACCTGTCAAAAATCAATCGCAGCTGTTTACAACTGCATAACTTAAATTGAAACATCAAGGTTGACCTGTAATTCGTTTGAGGCCTCATCCTCTCCTTTTCTCTGTCTCTTAATCTCTCTCTCTCTCACTCCTCCTCTCTCTTCTATCTCAAAAAGCTTTACCCAACGTCTTACTTGACAGTCGCAAATTTTATATTCATACATAATATGTGAAAGTATATAAAAATATATATAAAAAAATCTATATGAGAATATATATATGAATATGATTGTACTTTTTCGAAATCGTTATTCGAAGTTGATTATTGGAATTGACCACTGTTGCTTCGTTCATTCAACGTCAAAATAATTTGTTCTTACTCAGCGCCACGTGACGAAAATGAATCTAATTGTTCATCGATGATTTTCGCGCTGAATTGTCACGGCTCTTTCAAACTTGGGGGCGGATTTTGAATTTGCCCAGTTTTTACAATCACGTGACTCTAAGTAACAAAATTATAGTGTTTATAACTCGCTGGTCGAGGTACCACATTCGCTTGAAGCAAGGGACACCTTTTTGCAACGACCCTAAAGGTGCCTCGCTATTAAGTTGTTGAATCAACACGGTTGAAGCAAGCAAAGTTTTATTCGACAAAACTTCACATATCCACGAGAACACGGTAACCTTATTTTATACGGAATAAATATCAGATGGATATTTGTTGCAAGTTATATACAATATCAAAACTGATTACGAAGTACAAAACTATTGCAATACAATCTTGCTTTCACTGTCAAAGTGATGCATTCGCATGTTCCTCGAGTAAATTGCTTTTAAGAAGCTCGTTTTCAGAATCGAACAACAACTTGGATAAGAAACGATTGTAAAAGTTCTTTTGGTAGCGCTTCGTTTGAACCCGACTTGCGTTGATTTCCAAAATTCCGGGAAAATGTTTGACGCGACTGCTAACAAAAGTCAAGGATAATTCATAAATTTCTATTTTTATATCAAAGCGCAAGGAACGTGACCTAAACTTTCGTACCTAACTTCACGATTTATTTGAAAAAAAAAGAAATATCAAACCGTCAAACACATTTTCGGACGCTTTTAAATGAAAATCTAAGAAAAGTGAAGATAAATACTATTTTCGAAATTTAGTGGTTGAAAATAATTGTCGTCGGAACAAGGTGCTAACTATTCAAAATACCTCATAAGCCATCTTTTAGTTAAACGAAGAACAATCAAACAAGAAATCAGCAGTCTGGCAACTAACGCGACACAAAGTTATCCCGAAAGACTGAACAGTGTCGAGAACGACTGATTTCAACAGATAATCACTGTAAGTATAACCGAGCGACGCGGTAGCGGCACGAAGTGCCAAGAGTCGCTCGAGCAAACCGTCAGAATTAAGGTTGTGAATACTTGTGCAACTTATTTGTGAAACGAGACAAATCTTGCATGAAAACTTGCCGTTGTCTATGAGAATCGTCTACTTTTCTGAGAGTTAAGAACATTGTCTAAAAGTAACTAGCATTGCCTCGTTTGCCACTGCACTTGATCAATTGAATTCAGTCAAATCTTTTAGAAAATATTCTTAGCTTGTTTGGAATAAAGTAAATTTTCATCTAAGATTTCCTTCAGCCTAATATCAGTCAGCAATAGTTTCTCAAAATAGCATATCTTTCATCGCCTGAAAAAGTATCCCACATTATTTCCTTCGTTGTAATTTACGTTTCGTCACAAAGATCAACCAATGAAGAGTTGATATAGTTTATTTTTATTATGGCGTGTTACGTTTCGCAGGTGTAGTGAAGACAGTGTTAATTTTATAAATAACAATTTATTAATGACTCAATGTACAATAAAGTGTTATAAAATGAAAACAAAGTTGATTTCAATGAACCCAATGCAGATAGCTCTGGACCATGCATTACCTTACCTTTTCTGACAGCCAGTTTTATGCAAAACTTACACATAAATTAATAAAACATTCATAATTATGTGTTATTTTAATTTAGAAAATTTCTGTATTAACATTTAACGTTTTTAAAATAATTTTTATTGTATCACAAAAAAGTTTTTTCAAGACAATAAAAAAATATAAAAAAGATTCAAATCATATCACTGTTTCAAAGTATTATTGATTAACAAAAATAAATTTTTTTCAACATTTTTTACAGTTATTACAAATAAAAATTCATGACAAAGATACAGTAAACCAAAAAACAGATATGCTAGATATTTCTGATAAATATGACAATTTTTTATTATGTAATGAATTTTGAAAATTACCGCCAAATTTAATTTCACTTAATTATATTCACAATGATTTTCTTATCAATGGAATACATTGTGTTTATGTCTCGATGTTTGATTTTATTTTGGTTTCACTATATCTTAAACACCTAAAAATGAAACTGCCAAATTTATAACTGTAAGTAGAAATTGTTTGCATTGGTTCAGAAATTGCGATTTGTAACCAATTGTAAAAGTTAATTTGAAAAAAATTTATTTTTGTTAATCAATAATTCTTCGCAATAATAATTGTTAATCTGCATGATGCATGATTTGAATCTTTTTTATATTTTTTATTGTCTTGAAAAAACTTTTTTGTGATACAATAAAAATTATTTTCGTAGTTCTGATGAGGGCCATTGGCCAAAAACGTTAAATGTTAATACAGGAATTTTCTAAATTAAAATAACACATTGTCCTTTACTTGTTTAATTAATTTATTAATTAATTAATAATACACATAAACCCGGATTTATGCCATTCTCAAACAAATCTGCTTCCCCATTCTGCAGCGTATTATTTAATTTTTCTCATTTTTATTCCAATTTTAATTTTACCAAAAAAATCATATTTATCACTTTTTAAGGAACAGATTTGAACAAAATAATTTGCGTGTATTTACATAAATTGCATAACCAAACGGGAATGTAAATTTATGAAAATTGTATGGAAATCACTTGCATGAACGATGGTGAGGAGGGTTTTTTATAGACTATGATTTGAATTTCATTCTAGGCAGTTTTCTAAATTTGGGTCTGCTAATGTTAATGATGAGTTCTGTCCAGTGGAGGGCAAAGAAGGTGTCTGAGATTTCTAGGGCCAACCATTCCGTCCTGTCTTCTAGCGCACTCGGTCAGCCAGACGGCCACAGTCGCCACTTCGTCTGCCAAGAGCCTAGGACCTATACCTATTGTCGAAGGAATTGCTTTAGTTTAGAGCGTTTCCAATACGTTTACTAATAAATCAAAGGTGTTCCGTCTATCAAACTAAGCTAAGGTAGCTGATGCACTACCTGGAACATTTGGATGAAATCTGGATTTGTGTAGGTCGGACTTCCTCTTCTCCAATTTACTGGTAGACTCCTCGGAACTCTTCTCGGTGGCAAGGAGCGTGGCTTTGGCAGCAGTCGAAATATCCTCGTTTTTCGACAGTTCCTCCGATTCTTGGGTTCTGTTAGTATTTTCAATATTCGTCACCATGTCTTCCAACAAAAGATCTTCAGTGTCGGAAGACTTCTCGTCCCTACGACTGGTGCTGCCATCCTTCCCCAAGTCTTCGATGCCAGCGGTTGACATTTCGCCTTGATGGGAAAGGAATGATTAGTGTCAAAAAAAGCTAAAATGGGAATTGGCTTGCTTACTTTTGACCGTCATTTCCGAGTCGTCCTTTGGAATTGACTCCACGTCAGAATTAACGTCGGCTTCGGTGTCCTGACTGGCCACGGAGGCAGCACTTTCCATGGTCTTCCTCAGCGTATTGCTGGACGGTTTCGTCTTGGAGTCGGTAAGGGCCTCTTCCTCTTGGGCTTCCTTGGCGCTGCCGTCGCACTTCAGACCGGCCAGATATCTGATTGCAGATCAATCTTACATTTCGTTTTTCGCGCGACTCGGTTGGAGGATGTTTGTAAAAGCAACAATTTTGTCCGTGGTTATTCTTACAAGTAATTAAAGTAAACAATAGACAAACCCATAAATTTCCATGAACAACGTGACCGGGATCATGGCGGAACCGCCTTCGGGTTCCAGCGTGAACAGTTCGCAGATCAGTATCATTGTTTCAAAGAGACTCGAGGTCATAAGACCCACGGCAATAGCGAGAAATTTTTTCACTTGGCACGATTGATGGAATTTACCTATTGTTATTGGTATAAATGCGTCATTTTTCAAGTACCAGTGGCGTTTGTGCTGGAATCAAACTGACCTCTTGAAGATGTTGCAAGGATATTTCATATCGGGATGATTGCATTCAGTTTTTCGCAAGGGATAAGGAAGTTAAGTTTAGCCCTCGAGACGCCAAGTTACTATTTAAAGTAAAGGCAAGTGTTATTATTTACCGATATTGGAAATTTAACATGGTACCCAGTGTTACAGATCAATATCTCCTCGTACCCTTGACACGAATCTCTAAAGTAGCTCTTCTTCAACTGGTTACCAACTAAGACTACTCCTTGCCGTCATACTTTCATAATTTTAACAACTTCAACCTAGTTATAAGACAAGATAGAACACAATAAAAGAATTCATACTTGGAGTTATTGAATTTTAACTTGGCTCTACTTGGTACCGGTAGCATCATCTTGGTACAACTCGGTACCATCCATGCTATGTTTTAAAAAGTAAATAATTATTATTGCATATCCGTCTTCGCAGATGTTGCCAACTAATGCCCATTAAATATTCAAAATATTCTTGAGATCTACCAAGGGAAAACCAGTTCTTTCTCGGACGTTCTCATCGTACATATCCTCAAATTTCAAGAGGGTTTTGATTCCAACAGCGATCATCTGTACAACTTAAAACCGAAGAATAAATTTACCTATGAATGCGATCAAATTCAAGTCTCTGCGATTCAAACACAAACAGTCCCATCGATAGCCAACCAAGTCCATAGGGACCATCTTGTTATAGTCTTTGAAAGAATAATCCACATTAGTTTTTTACCATTTTTCAGTCGATTTAGCCATGGAATTCATCTTACCACCCAACTGACGCAAAAGGACCTTCAAGTACCCCAAAGTAAGTCCAGATTCCGTGGCTTTGAGGGGGTACTCGAGCCTCATTTTCGCCGGGGGCTCCTCTCCCTCGGCCAACGCGCGAAAATAAGCACTGGACCATTTGAGAAGATCATAGGGTTGCGTTCGAATGGCAGCCTTACAAAACTGCTTCAAAATCATCGGCAAACTCGTCGGCACGTTGATGTTTTGGCTGTCACCATTGGCTCGTTCAATCGGCGACATTTTTGCTTGCAGTAGAACCTCGCTTAATTGACTTCCAACAAATTAGTACTCTTAGTTTTACTCTTTTGCACCACAAGACACTTAGACGTATCACAAATTGTTTCCAAATGGTTTTTTAAAGTTTTATTTATTTATTGATACGTCGTTGAGTTTGCTAATGAGTCTACTAATGACGAACACAAGAATTTTGAATTTTTTTAAGAGGAGATGCTGCTGTGACTCCGCTACGAGTCAATAATGTGAACAAGTCTTGCGTGGCCGATGTCCGTCGAAGCAACACTGAGTTGCCAAGGGAACGGTATTGACAGGACTCCCCATTTGAACTACTTTATCCCAGGAATTAAGAAACGCTTGTTTAAAGTTTTGCATTAATATCTTATATCGATTGCGAGGAGGGGATGGGGTCATGCAGTTCATATTTGGAAACATAAGTCTATTTCAAAGTTTCAGAAGTATATTTACGAGTTAAAGCTTTTACAAATGATTGTTATACAATATATACAAATGAGTATTGTACAAGATAATTATAGTCAATTCTTTTTAATTAGTGTGAACTTTTTTTAAGTATAAATATACTTTTTAAAGTATTTTTAAAGTATATTATACTTTTTAATTAATGAAAATCAACAGAATTCAATGCATTTCAATTTAAAACTTTGAAATCTTTTGGATTTTATTGAATTTTCTTCTACCTAATATTCATTTTTGGTAAAAAATGAGGCGAAGATCCAACGTTATTATGACAAAATTTATTTATGATTAATGATATTCAGAAACAGATTAGAGTGACAACAAATTCATCTATCTTTCTGCGATAAAGCATGCCCTGATGGAAAGTATTATAGCATATTTGTGTAATCTTTATGTAAATCTAAATCCTCATTGGGCTGCTTAATTTATGTAAATTATTTACCTCGGAAAAATGAAAAGCTTAATTTCTCTGTTTTGCATAAAAATAAAATAAATACTATTATTTGAAACGGCTTTTCTCATAAAGAATTAGACCCATAATGTAATTTACTTCTATCTGTTTAAATAAATTGTAAATAATTAATTTCTATGTAAATGATTTGCATAAATTATGCAGGACAATGAGGAAACTGATTGAAATAAATTTTATGTAAATCATTTACATAAAGAGTGTACTTTACCAAATGTTGTTTAAATCTCTATTAATCTCGAGTTACTTGAAAATCATTAATAATCATCTACAATTATAAACAATTATTTCCAAACGCTTTTTCTGCCTTTCATATATTGAAAAATCATATTTGAAAATTTATTAAATGAAATAAAATATTTAAATTTGTATTACGGTAATTTAACATTTCCATAATTTTAAATATTTAATCTTAAAAAGTTGAATAATTTCTCATTCTACTTATGCAAAATAAAATAAAATCATTTACAAAAATTTGAAACAAAGAATCTCGCAAGTATTATTATTTAAAAGAATGTTACATATAAATGCTGTCGTATAAAATAAAAAATAACAAATTTGCTGTTTTGAAAGAGCGCGGACAATTTTAGGTGCGTTTGCGAACGTTGCAGATGTCGCGGTTCTCACAGTGCCGCGTGCGCGCGTCGTTCAGCTATCAATGCGCGAGGGCCGTGGCCAAAGTGTGGCGTGAAGAGGAATCTTTCTCGCGTTGAAAATTCCATCGAGGTTTTGGTTTGCGAATCGCGATAGTGGGTGCAGTCTCGCGAAACGCAGGGCAGCATTAAATAGTGAGGCCGAAATAGTCG
>JABFPK010001324.1:0-12017 GCA_022817445.1 Habroteleia sp. ZL-2020
TTCTAGATTCGAAGCTTACTTGGAGTACCTAACAAGAACAATTTTTACTTACAGAAACGATTGAGAAAGTTGAAATTTGAAAGTTAGTCAACTTTCAGGTTTATAATTCCATAATCTTAGAGAAATATATTTAAATATCAGTATTCCTAAAATCAACTTACAACTCAAGACAATATAAAAGTTTAATAATGTCAGTAAAGATTATAAAAAGCACTTCAAAGAAATTTAATTATTACTGAAATCGTAAAAATAATTTTCTGCTCAAGTATAGAATAATAAAACATTTCAAGCTATTATTATTAAAATTGAAATGTAAATTTCAATCACACACAATGTCAATATAAATACTTTATAAATTTCAACATTAAGGTGATGTGTCTCTGGTTGTTAATATTTTAATTACCAGATTGCTACCAAAAGTATATTTTCGCAAATATTAAAAACAATAATTCAAATTTTTGAAAAATCATTTTGATTCAACAAAATTTTTGAATAAAAAAGAATCTTCGAGTTATAGGTTAGGACACTTTACGTGCATTTCCATTCCAATAGTTAGCTTTATAACGAATGTTGCAGTAGCTAAAAACTGTTGTAAAATATTTCGAATTTAATTATCTAGAGATTGATCGAACGTTTCTTCAAAAATGTAAATTATTGGATTTAATATTTGCGAAAATATTACTTTTTACGGCAATCTGATAATTCCTTGCTTATATAATAATACTTTGCTTGCAAACATAAATTAAAATAATAATCTAACAATAAATAACTGTTAATTTATATTTGAATTACTTCCTTTTAAAGTTAAAGGAATCATTAGCAAAATGAAAAAAGATCAGCTGAAAAAAGTTTTATTATTACAGAAATCGGAAAAATAACTCTGATCACGTACAATAATAAAACGTTTCAAAGTATTATTATTTCAAAAAATTGAAAGGTAAATTTCAGTCAATGTTAATTGAAACATTATAAATTTCAACATTAACTAGAATATTTTTCATAAAAAGAAAAATTAAAGTAAATAATCCAGTAATAGATAATTATTAATTTATTTGTATGCGTGATGTAATTTCTTTTGAAGTTAAAGGAATCATTAGTAATGAGAAGAGATCACTGACCAAAGTAATTTATATTTCGATGTAGAAATTACAGATCTTTATCTCGGCGTTCCAGAGCTAAAAAAATGAGTGATAAAAGAGAGCGAGTACAAATATATTTTATTTATATTAATATCATTTTAATACGTAGTTAACTTTTTTTATTAAAACATTTTTTCACATTATCTTATTGCATTTGGAAGCCACATATTCATATGACACCCCTCTCCATGAAACAAAAGATTTAATTTAATATGTTTTATTTTTCTTTTAAGTTTAATTACTTTAAGAAAAAGTGAGAGAGAGTTGTCGGCGACGCGAAACAATTGTGGAAAGACGAACTAAGAACACATTGATTCATTGGACTCACGGGAGATTGAGAGTCTCACTCCAAAGTCACAGTTTTTCAACCTTTGTGTTGATATAGCACCACTACACAAATACAAACGTTAAGAAAAGTGTGCATTTTTCTGACAATAGTTATTTCGTGAACGAAACACTTATTTTTAATGCATTTTTATTTCTTGAATATTTTTACAAATTTGTTCTGATAATATGAATTTGTATTAAAAACGAATTCTTAGTTTCATATTAATTTTCATATATGAGTACGTTTGTTCGTAAATTAAAACATAGTAACCGGAGAAGTATTTTATTATAAATTTCTAGCTGAAAGGAGATTCGAAATTCTGCTTCTTGGGTGAAGCAACACATCGCTTTCCATCAAGTTATCAAACCTATTAGACACCGAGCTTACATTTATGCTCTAGTTCATTTTACCACAATTTTCAGTAATACAATTATAAAGGGCCATACTAGCACTCGACATATTATGGCAATTATTAACATCGAATTTAATCATTTCTTTTATTTAAAAAATGTATATAGTATTGTTTGCGAGTAAATACTTGTAGTTTCTATTTTCTTTTTATATATTCATTTATATACTCGAGAAGAATTGTGTAATATTAATAAATCTTCTTTATTTTAAATTATAAAATAAATCTTTTTTTAATATATTAAGATAGAAAATATCAATTTCATTAATATTGCATTAATTTTGTTTTAATCAAACTTTTGCTCTTATTTACTTCGAATAAAATTGCCATTTTCTAATTATTCTTTGTCATATAATTTTCTAATTTAAGAAAAATTCTTCGTTAAGACATGAAAATAAACCATATTTTCCTTTCTTGTTATAGTTGCATTTTTATTTTCTCTTTATAAAGTCTGTTCTTGAACAGCACCATCTTATGCTTGCTTATAACGTAAGGGCCTTTATTGTTTCAATATTTTCGAGAGAGTAACACTCATGAACTTAAAATTTGTGACGTATAAAAAACTTATACTAAGAACTATTGAGTTGCAATATAAGTAGGTCGAAGTTAACAGATTTTGTGTCATACAGTGCATTCGTAGAATAGTTACATAATATTTTCTTTCAACGAAGCTCCACTTAACTTTACAATGTATTAATTTGAAACGAAGATCCTTATAAAAGTTATATACATAAATACAAAAATGTACTATTGTAGTAACTTTAAATTAATTTTCATACTTGAAGTTTATGAGCACATTTTTATGATAATGTCGCAAAAAATATGATCATATGCAACAAACTTATGTCATATTTTAATCTTCAAAATATAATTAAGCGTAATCTATTTTTTCATTAAATAACCCGAGCGGAAAAGAACAGCATGGAATGAGGCTGGCTCATGTCCGCGACCCAGCCATATGCCATGCTGTTTCCAGGCTTGTGCCAGTCCTATTCCACGTTATTTTGATTTTTTCCTACTTTTTAGAATGGCATCAGGCTGGCATTGATTTGGCAGTGGTTTGGATTGTAGCTGGCTCATGTCCGCGAGCCAGCCTCATGCCATTGTTCTTTTTCCGCTCGGGAAGAAAAATAATATAATATTAAATAATGAGCAAGTTGAAAAATTTTGTTTGAATTAATTAAAACAACGTTTTAAATGTTTGTATAAAATTGTAATCTAAAATTAACGTTCTTTTGCTTTGAAAAGCTCACAAAAATCTTGTTACTCTACAAAAATTACGCAATTATTTATTCAGCGCAAGTAATACTGTTCAGTTCACATCTAAGAAATATTATCCTTTTAATCAAGATAACATTAATGCAAAAAACATGACGCTGTCTTCAGATAAAATCTTTTTGTAATAATTTATGTTTTTTTATACAGCTTTTCTTTTTGTGGTAAATAAAAATATATAAGTTGCAATAATGAAAATAATTTTAATAATTATGATGACACTTTGTGCTACCTCTATACACACAGACATACGCGCGCGCGCGTGTTAACAATCTCCCTAAATCTCTATCTCTCTCACCCCCCTTTTCTCTCTATATTAATCTAAAGATAATATGCGTTTACATATATCAATAATATGTATGTACCAGTACCAAGTCTACGTATGACTAATATATGCACGCATCAGTACATCCATTTACGCTTGAATACGTTTGCAAGTATATATATCTTAAGTAATAAACATAATTTAATTATCTTATTAAATAAAAAACTATATTACTCATGGGTAAAATGCACACTTAAAAGAGTTTTAATTTTTATCCATTAAATTACCACAGAGTTATACAAGAAAAAATTTTTACATTAATTAACAACGTATCATAAAAATTATAGTAAACTAAATACACCCGCGGAAAAAAATGCGCCACTTTAAAATGTAACAAAAATATCGAAATTTGAAGTGTTATATCTTGTCTATCTTGAAGTATTATATCCAATTTGGATCATATTCAACTCATTCATTCTCCCGCGACCCCCCGAAGAAAAAGTTAAGTCAAAAGTGTAAAAAAATTTCCAACTTTGCAAACTTATATAACACTTCAAAAATTCGGTATTTTTTATACATTTTAAAGTGGTGCATTTTTTTCCGCGGGTGTATAATTAGAAGAATTAAATGTGTGTTTCACTTTGATTTAAATGATGAATAAATATATTAATACTCTGTTCTCCAATCTCAGAAATGATATCATTTGCAATGTGCGACTTTAAATTTTTAAACGCTACTAGTACCTGAAATTTGTAATAAGCAGCATTACGTGTTCTAGTATAGTGAACTTATAGGACTCCGAAAACTATCGTAAAAACCGAGATTGCCTTCTCCTTTAAATTTTAATTAAATATCTACGTAAAAATAAATATGTACAAAGTTATTTTTATATAGCACATTTTACAGCTTTATTTATAATTTATTGAATTTAATTAAATGAATATTACTAATAAACTATGCTTCTTCTTATACAAAGTTTATCTCAATATTCTATTTTAGTATTTTAAATTTTAAATGCAAGAACTTTGAGCATCAATTTCAACGATTAAGTTTAGTTAGTTTTGTTAGTTTTTATATAAATTATAATTAATTTATATGCTTGTTTTTTTAATATATTTTCAGTAATTTTAAAAAAATTACAATATAATCTAGCAAATTGTATACATTATATGTTTCCTAAAGATTATATTTTTCAAGATAACAATTATAATTGTTATTTAAAACAAATTAAGTCTATAGTTATACATCTGCAATTTTGGTTGGCAATTTTGAAAAATTGATCTAATCAATTCTATGATTGCTAAATTAACAGTCGAGTAGTCGAAATAAATGCTGCATAGTTGACATAACTGTCCCTCATCGTTCGCAGTATTTAATTACATGCGATGGTTTATCAACTATTTATCAGTTGATAAAACTGTTCTTTTTTTTCAGTGTATAGACGGTGTGAATATTTTTCAAACTTAAATTTATTTTCAAAGTTTTCCCTCTAATTTGCATATAACTCCAGTCCACAGTTACGATACACTCAAAAACTTTGAACTTCAAAATTTACTTTCTTTGAAACAATTAATTAACTAGTAAAAAAATGAGAAATGAGAATCAATAAATTTTTAATTTAAATCAATAATAATTATTAACCAAGATCATACTTGCAATAACGTATATAAATTGGTTATTTGAATTTTAAATAAAATTGAATATGATTTTGAAAGTTTTTTTATAACTTTACAACGTTAATTGCATAAAATTGTTATTAATTGTTAATCGCATAAAATTCCATTGCTTCGTACTATATTCCATGATGTACGTTATATTATTATTAGTGTCCTCTAAAGGTTTTCACCATTGGGAAATTCATTTTCTTACACAGCAGCTTGAAAATTCTGCTTTACTTGCTGAAAGCAATTATGAAACAGTTTCAAGGGAAATCGGTTTAAATTATGCATTACAGCTTATTATAACTTTTCAGATATATTAGTCAAAATTTCTAAAAATGACATTTTTTTTAATATTCTACGCTGCCTTATAAATTGACTTATGAGAAAAATAATGTCATAATTAAGCTTTTTTAGTTTATCTTATTGATTTCTGAACATTTCCTAAAATATCGTATAATAAAATATATCCCTATATATAGTACATAATAAAGAATCATTATTTACAACACTATACATTCTTTCCAGTGATATATAATTTCAATTATACTCCAATATTTACAAGCTAGAACAGTTTAAGAATGCAAAATATCATTTTAAAAGATGAATTTTTAAAAAAAAGTATACATTATTTATTATAAAAAGATACAAATATATATTTAAATGTTCATATTAGCTAATCTTCAAATTCAATAACTTTTTATCTTATTTTACATATAATTACAAGAAAATGTTAATTAATTGAGACCTCATATGATCAATTTATACAACATCGGTAAAAATCTAAATAACCATATTCGATTGTAATATTGATATAAGTGTTTATTTGCTTGCTTATATAGCATTCAATGAGCAATAAATTATATTTTCTCACTTAGAAAGATTATCTATTTCAATGTTAAGTCTGTATGATAATAAATTTATGGATGCATTGTAAATTTATCTTTTGATATCGTAATATACCTATAATTATCTGATTTAAAATCGGTAATGTGAATATATATAAGTGTATTTCGTTGAACAACTATATGGCATTAAATCAAGTAAATTTGTTTCAATAAATTTCTATTTACTAATTCGGTAAATCAATTAAAATGATTACTGCGATATTTTGAAAGGATAAAATCAAATTAATGAAATATAAATATGTATTTGTAAGTTATCAAGTCATGAACTGCAAAATGTGATTCTATTGCTGAAAAAATCTCATCCAGTTTCCCGAGTTCGAACATTTCAACGAGAATTTGAACCACTTGTTCATCTAAGTGAAAAGCAATGCATGTATTCCTAAACTATCAAATCAACAGGATAATGGTTCACATGCTAGAAATATCTGCCATTATCTAGATTGCTTCCACACTTAATTGTGATAATTTATTTTCATAGTTCACATATACATTCACACAAATGCAAAAAAAAAATCTGTTTATGTCCTGTAATAAATAAAACCTTTTACATTTTTCAACTTATAAAAACCTTAAAAATAAAAAAAAACAGTTAAGCAAATAATCTATTGCTGTTGTATACGAACAAAACATTAAACATTTTCAAAGCCTGAATCAGCAGTTCATGTGCATTTTTTATTCAACTTTTAATTCAGAAGAACAGATTTAAGTATGCAAAATGACCTAAAAATCGTTCAACAATTTCAATCTCAAATAACTGAATTATAAAAATTATAAATTCGAAAAATGAAATTAAATTATTCATTTGTATAGCATTGAGTATTAATTAATAATTTATAAAATTCAGTATTATACAATCATACAATTTAAATCGTTCATTAAACTAATTGTTACATGTTTTTTTAAATTAATTTATTAAATTTAACTTTCATTTGATTTGACGTGCACTTAGGGGTACTCGAATTCAAAACGAATGAAATCGTCTGAAACGTTTTAGTGAATGTGTATGAAGTTCTAAATGGTTTTTTCTCAACGAATTATCTAACTGATCAATTAGTTTAAGTTAAAATCATATGTAATATAGTAAAATATATTTAAAGTTTGTATTTTAGTATTATGCAAAATACAATTTACATATATATTATTATTAAATATATTGAATTAAATAAAATGCAAAAATTAAACAAAATTCGTCGAAAAATAAACATTTGGAATTTCACATAAATTTTTTTTTCTGTCTACCTTCAATCCTTATAGATTTCCCTTGAAGTAATTCCTAATATAAAGGTTGAGTTACAGTATTTTATTATTTAGTTCAGACATAAGGAAAGAAAAAAAAAGTAAAAAGGGAATAAAGTCATGGTCAGAATTAAAAATTAGAGTGGTTAATTTCTTTGAAATCGCAGTTGTTATAGAATCTAACCAGATACAAATATTATAACATGAACTTTATCGAAGCATCAAAACAAATATGAGATACAAAAGGAAAAGTCAGATTATTTTACAAAGTTAAATTACATTATATGATACGGATGGAGGGCTTCTTTCTAAATTAATAAACAGTGACATCTAGTATGGTTGCACACGACTTTTAATATATTACGATTAAGGATTTTTCAGTGCAATTACGTAAACAAAGAAACACTAAATTAGTTGGAAAATCAATCACGAAAACATTATAAGAGAATCTTTAACGGAGCCAAAAAACAACGTCAATGACCGATTGAGAACAACAAAAATCCTAGATACTGAAAAAGTGAAGCAGACATAAGAGGCACAATAGCGACAATAAAATAGATTCGAATTAAAATGATTTGATTTTGGTAAAAATTGTTGGGCAAAAATAGATTTCGCGCGCAATTCTTTAAGTTTTAGTGCTCTTTTATTCGGATATGAACGTAATCTGTCGAACTCAAGAAAGAAAAGACTTCAGCGGTTTAACATAATTTAATATATTCTTTACGGTGATCACATGCAAAATATATTCAAAGCTTCTTGCTTGAATCTTATAAAATCCGATATTTTGTATTATTGATTCTTCAATAAATATTTGACACATTTCGATCAGCATGCGAATACAACGCATAAAGATCAAATGTATTTGAATGTGAACTTTTATTTTACAACTTAGTAATAGAGAGTACGCTGAAGTTTTTTTAACGCCGAGGTTTAGATAATCGATTACGTCAAAATGAAATAATAATACAAAAATTGCATTACATTCAATTAAAAGTATTAAAACAGAAAAAATGTAACGACTCTTTATAACTCTGTTTACCTCTCTTTCAATATGACCTTCCATGCCGTGCTATGCGATATGGTTTCTCGTTTCCACGCCTCTCAACTACTTCAAAACGTAAATATTCGCAAAAGCACAGAGACCTTTCCATTATTTCAGTTTTATCTAAAATATTCCAACATTTTTCAGTAACTTTTTTCGTATGCAATCTTGATCTACGTTCAATCATCTTTATTTGATCATCATCACATTATTATCATAATTTAACCATTAAAATAACGATTCGGATATGATCATCGTTTTTAATTAAAGTATGCATGAAAATGTAACGAGATTCAGGCTATTACCTACATTGGTTATTTTTTAGACAACCATTTTATAAAATTTATATTAATCTTCGTAAAAAATATTTAATTCAATCATTTTTAACAGAATTTATGTAATATTTATAATTGCTTATGATATTCATTCATGTTCTATTTTTACTTTTATATTCGTTTATTTTTTTTTATTCGTTCGTTATTTTTACTTTATATTCGTATATTTTATAATCCGAACTTTATAATTCTTCATATGTATACATTTCGAGCTCGTGCCAAGTGGAAACGATCATCTATATTTCATATCGTAATCTATTCGCTTCTTTAACGTCTTTAGTATTTCAAGATTTAATTTGGCTACTATGAAAACTTTTTTTCTGCGCATGTCAAATTGAAAAAGAGAATTATAATGCAATTACAATTATAAAATGCTTCTTAATTTTTCTACATTTCAGCATCACATCATAAACTTTTGCAATTGTTTGTAATAAATTAAAAGATATACTACATATCTTTTGAACAAGTAGACTAATAGACATGTAATTAGAGCGCGTAAATACGACTGTTAATGAAAACCATTGCAATATTTTTTACACTTTACATAAATTAAATGCGAAGAATGGTTTATTCAGTCATTTTACTATAACGATAGAATTCTCGTAATTTACCTCTGCAGTATACCTTCATCTCTAGTAGTATAATACTGACCAATTTGTTTTTGTATTGATACAAATAGTAATAACGAAAATGGCAGATGATGGTATAAGAAAAAATACTATTTTTGTTATTCTGAACCGTTTACTCTGATTGTTTTTAAATAAAACAATCTTCCCAATATTTCTGATCCATTTTTAAGATATTTATTTATAAATTTATAAAAATATTAATAAAATGATATATTTATAAAACATAATAATCTGTAAAATAGTTTAATAAGAAATTTATTCTTCTAAAAATATTCATTTATATTAATGTAAGTGAATTGAATAAGATTTGTTCTGTTACATTTTGCATAAACAATAATAATTTTTGCGATAACAGACAACTGAACTATTCAACTATACGAGAGAGCGGTATGCAATTGTCATCACTATGCACAATATACCGAAGAAAATTATCTAGATATTAAAAATAATTACAAAATGAATAGTAGAAATTCTAACAAATTACAGAACTTGTTTCATTAAATATATGTTTTTGCATTTTATTTTTAATTTATTTTAATTGGTTCTCATTTTTAAAATCCACCGAGTATAATAATTTTAGTTATCTAGCATAGTTTATTTAACTATCCATTTCTCTCTCTCGGTGTACTGAATGGTTCAAATAATAAATAATAAAATAAATAAATAATAAAATAATAAATAATAAAATAATAAATCTGTTCTCGCAGCTATATATAATATTCTTTGGTTTTATTAATTCTTCTATTAATTTTGCTATTACCTCTATTAATGATCATAATTGCAAATAAATAATTGTTCTATTCGGAAGAAAAAAATTCATTACAAAAAGTGATAAGAATTGATTAAAAAAATGATTTGATAAACTTTCTTCTATTTTTAGTTAAAATTGCCAAAGTAGGGATTAAAGCGCGGATGGAAGAGAAAGTACTAATTTACAATTCTAATTTACAAAATATGCAATCATAGAATGCATGGTTATACTGGAAAATTACATACAACTTGTTTTTGAATTAATTAAATGATAATTAGAATTTATAATCTGTCACAGAAAATGTACTCTGATGAAAAAACTATACAACTTCTTATTTGATATAATTAAAATGATGTAAAACTATTTTATTAATAGACATTATATTCAAAAACGCTTAATATAACAATATTAATATTTAAACGAATGAAATACATTCAAATTAAATATATAACATCATTTTTATGACTATTTTCAATTAAAAATAATGAACAGTTCGATGATTTCAAATGTTCATTGATACTTGACCCTATTTAAAGCTCATTTCTGTAATTTCCATTTAAAATGCGAGCATTTTATTGGAATTTTTTTATTCACCATGTGTATAAAATATAAAAAAAAACATATATATACTTCCATAATTATTATATATTAGAATATGCAATCAAAGATCCGGAAAAACAAATGAAACACTTTTATAAAATATTTTACAGAAATCAAAGCCTTTTAAAAAATTAGATATCTTTTTAAAACGTGTAAAATGTTATAAATCTGCTTATGTTTAATATTTTTTTATAAAATAAAACACTTGTTTTTACAGTGTACTTCAAAATGCTAAATTTGTAAATTTTCCATATATTTATTTATAGTATAACATATATGTTATTTTGTATATATTTGCACTTTAAATAATTCCATTATTTCAGTATTGTAGCTGAAAATGCTAAAATAATTAAACAAAATCATAAATAATAAAAATAAAGAAATAAAAGTTAATTGAACTAATTATCTAGTAAAATCAAATTATATTTTTAAATTGAATTAATTTTATATAGCAGTTTTAATCTTTGCAAAGTATTTATTTTTATTGTTTATATCGTGCTTTAAGTTGCATTTAAACGCTTCTCAATGAATTATTATTTATCCATTATATATAGAGATTAAACAAACTATATATACCTGAAAATATAAAAAGAACTTATAATCTATACTTTAACTACTTCTGAATTACTGCAGATCATTATTAAATACATTTAGTATATTTAAACTCATATGTATACATTAAATGAAAATATTAAATTGCAAATATATTATTATATGTTAAATCTACAGTTGTGACATAGTTATAGAATTTATTAATTATATTTTATCTATACATCATTCATATATGTGGATTGTTTTACCCCTAACGTTACATGATTTTGCTACAGAAAGTAAAAACATGCATGAAACAACTTTATTCTTTATAGCCTATGAATTCTAATGCGATTGTAAAGTTGATTATCCAGATTAAATTAATATAGAATTTAAGTTCATACTTTCGCACATACTGGAACAATAATAAAAAATAAAACTAACAAAATAAAATCAAAAATAAAATATAACTATGATTTGCATTTTTAGAACCTCATTGAAAAAATAGCAATAAAATCAACCAGAAAATCAGAAAAGAGATTGAGGTTAAGGATATATTTTCCCATAATTCATGCATTTTTATAAATATTTAAAATAAAAGATAAATATTACAGAAAATGTAACTTTAATTTATTTTAATTTGATATTTCTGATAATAAAATGAACTTTTTCCATGTTAAATCAACATGATACGTTTTTAACTTAAAAAAATTGTATTACCTTTATTTCAAAGCAAATCATTCACTCACCACTGATGAATAAATTAAATATAATTAAATGTCAATTTTTTTATTTTTTTCGAATTATATCGAATTTATACTTCTCGTGAAATTTTACAGTAACTCAATAGAAAGTTTTTAAACTTAATTTAAAGCGCATAGTCTACTTTTATTCATTGCATTGTGTTCACT
>JABFPK010001325.1:0-12009 GCA_022817445.1 Habroteleia sp. ZL-2020
TATATACATTTTATTAGAAATAAATTGCTTCAACAAAATTTTCCCCTTTTTTCGGCTAATTTTTATTTCTATAAGAATAATTTTTAAATTTTACAGTTAAAAATCCTGTAGAAAAGGTATTATAAAACCCATTTACCCCAATTTGGGTGAAAAAGTCATACAACATTTTTCTCAGTGGGATAAGAATGAAATTATAGATAACTCATTATAATCACGTATAAGGTATATACATATATAATGGACGGTTCTTCAAGAAAGAAAAATAAAAATTATCCTATAATTGTTATGAAATTATATGTATATATATATACATTATTATTAAGAAAAATTTATATAATAGTTGTTTAAATTTACAAAACCACTTAATTTTGTTAGTTATTTATTGTGTGAACTAAGCGATGTGCAAACGAGCACGGTGCTTGCTACACTGAGAAAAAAGTTAGTGCACTAACTAAAATATGTAAGTTTAGCAATATTATTTTCTAGCCCAACTGGGATATACTTGAATTTTATAAATATCTGATATAAGTTCTAAGATAATTTGCGATACGAATTGCATTTTGAATCATAATTTGTAATATATTTACTTATAAAGTATACCAAATATAAATATATATAAATATATATAAATATAAATATAATGCAAGTCTATCCTACTTGGGCCAGAAAATATTGCTAAACTTACTCTAACTTTTTTCTCAGTGTAGTACTTTTATAGTATATTATATATAAATATTCTTTATTATAATTATATATTTTACATTTACAGTCGAATAATCTTTAACAAGGCAGACCTAATAACGCATCATGTTTACTGCCCTGCGTTACGTTCATTGTTGCAGCCCATATCGGGCTGAAACTATAGGTGTCGTGATCAGATCTGGTTTGGTAACAGAGCTTGTCAACTAGAGCTAATTCAATTAAGGCCCTATTCAATTTTCTAATAGGGTTTTAATTTTATTGTCACGTCTGTAACTTTGCACTTTTATTAGTGCTACCATATTATATTTTAACATAATGTTTTCCTGATGAAGGTACAAAGCTGCATCCAAACGTGGTAAAATAAATTACTTTTAGGAAAAAAATGTTCTGCTGTGGGTTGTTAATATTACCATATGCTATAATATTTTTAATTAATTAATTTAACATTTTTTTAAACTAGAATAAAATAAAAACTATGCGGCGTAAAATTGTTATGCAATTAATAGTAAAATTATCAAATATATTAAATACATGTGAAAACGTTTTTAAATGTGGCGAAAAAAAAGAAGAAAGGAAAACAGAACATGGATATAAGAGATCAATTTTCTGGCGATAATGAAGTACGTTTTCTTGAATGATTGGTCGATTTGGGTGTTACTCGCGTGTTGCTTGCGAAGAAACCCAAAACTGATAGTTAATTATATTTGAGTAGCACGGCAGGGGAAACTGATGTAGAAGAGCAGGGTCTTTTTTAGTTTGTGCCACGCGCCGCCACGTGTCAGTTTGTGGTACCGCTGAAAAAGGAAACGAATCGCAGCATCGACTGTTACCGATAGCCTGGGACGCATGTAAGAGGTGCTCGTATCATTTTGACGAGAGACCGAAAAAGGAAAAAACCAACCAAGCACTTCTTCTCACTCGGCAAATGAAAAACGAGCTCTCGACCAACTTTCTATCATGTAACGATGCGAATGCCAAGTGTCGACAGCTAGTAAATTTACAACTTGCGAGAAACTTAATGATTCTCGATCTTCTCAATTTTTTTTTTCATTTTTTGTTCGCAAACCTTTTTTGTTTTATCTACGTTTTGGTTTAGTTTCAACTATGAGTTAATTAACTGCTCTAAAATATCTCTCTCTCTCTCTCTCTCTCTCTCTCTCTCTCTTGTCAAAATTACAATTAAAACTGACTTAAAATTAGTACACTGAGAAAAAAGAATTATACAAATTTCCAACTTTATAATATAACGTATATATATATATAAAATACAGGAAAGCATTCACATTTTACTTATCCCAGATAGTAATTCTTCATCTCTTGAAAGTATATCCACGTTATACCGTGGATATATATATAACTTGAAAGTTATCCACGGTATAACGTGGATATACTTTCAAGAGATGAAGAATTACTATCTGGGATAAGTAAAATGTGAATGCTTTTCCTGTTTTTTGTATCAACATATGGATTGATTTTACTATCCAAAATAGCACATTTTTATATTATTTAAAATATATTCTCGGTGTACTAGTTAAGATACTAATTTATATATTTCATTTTTCTCCGTGTATATTTTTGTTATATTTCAGAACAGAAGATTATAGAGAACCAATTAAGTCTAACTCTAAAATATATTTTTTGAGCAATTTTATTTAACTTACTATTTTACGGTTTATTGATATTAGCAAATATTGTTTTACATCTATTTAAAATATTTATACAAATTGAAACGTTATCAAAGAATAACGAGAGAAAATAATATATTTCTCCAATTAGTTGAAAGATATAGTTTATAATTAATTAAGAGCTAAAATTTATATTGTTTAATTGTTTAATGAAAACAAGACGACATAGATAGTACTTAAATAAGTTTAATCGTGATCGACAGAACGAAACCTTATTTTATATTTCATTACAGCAAATGTAAAATAATCAACATTTTTGACGTTCGATAATATTATTCGATATAGTATAGTCAATCGAATATGCTTTCGATCGCGGATTGTATTTATTTCCTGTAAACACGATATTGATTTAATTAGAAAAGTAATTGCAGGGTCGAATCTTTCGGAATGGCTTAGGGGGACGTTGACGGTCTGATTGAAACGTTACTTCATAAAAATAATTTAATTTTAACCTGGCCGCAGTTATGGCGTTAATTATGGATAATCTTCATAAACTGCATAAATATATATAAGAAAGTAATAAATATGATGAACCCATTGAAAAAAATGTATATATATATATATATATATATATATATATATATATATATATATTTTATTTTTTATTACTTTATATTTATTACTTTCTTCATTAGTATCGCCGATCAATCTTTTAAATAAATTGATTACTGCTTCTTATCTTTGAAATCAAGAATACATTTTTGCAAAAATAAAGAAACTAACTCCTCAAAAGGATATGAAAAGAATATCCAAAAGTTATTGATGTAAAAGAGCAGAAAAAGTCGAAAATAATTGGATGTTTTATATAATTGTCAATTATGGAAGATCATTTTACGAATGATTATTCATGAGCATCATTAATATAAATACTCTTGGCATGTGCGCCCTATGAAGCGGAGGAGAGAAGAAAAGCGGGCAACGCTAATAAACAACGGACTATCGAGTGCTCTTCAGTTAACAAACAAAATGGTCTCGTAGGACACGTGCAAAGCTAAAATCCTGATACTGTAAGGATCACTTTTGTTTGGATGTACTCAATGACTCAAGTATTATTATACTTGAGCGAGCGTTACGTACAGTTACGTATTGCATTGAAGAGGAGAACGTTTGTATAGAATAAATACGTTCAACACCCAGCGTAGTTTACATTTACAACATCAATTTTATAAGCTAAGACTTATATTGTTTCCACGGATTGAGTTTAATGAGACGCCGAGCGATTTTAGTAATTTTAATTTGAGGGTTATGTGAGGGGATAGTCGGCGTTTGAAAGAAGAAAATTAAAGTGAAAATTGATTTAAAAAATCATTCAAGAATATATATTTTTAATTAACAGAAGTAAATAAAGAAATATAAATATTAACTTGTACTTTAAAGTTTGATAGCAAGAATTAAATTTTAATTTTATAAAAATGGTTGATTCCGTCCGATATTTGATATGTTTAAATTGAACCTAATTATAACTCTCATATAAGATTATTGGGAGATATTTAAATTTATAAATATTACATAAATTGATGATTAATCAGGAAAATGCAGACATGTTTATTTGTGCAGTTATATTTGTGTTTTTATTTTGAAATGACGTGTACTGAACTACGTATTTTTAAAGCTAATATTTACACCAAAACATAACATGGCCATGGATTTCATATCAACTACATGTGTAAAAAAAAATATTATCTGCTCTAAGAATATTCATTACCCTTGTAGAAATAATTATGTCCGCCAAAGGACAAAAGAGTCTAAAAATATGTAACGGAAAGTTGCAAAAAGGTGTTGCCATTTGTCATTTTAAACAATTTTCGTGTGGCTTGATTGAAAAAAAGTGTGATCATGATCTTATAAACATTTTCTTGTATCAATTCATAAACCCGGTTACTGCTGCCAATATGAGAAATATGAATGATTTCATCATAACATTTGTGTTGGTGTTCAATATAATCTAAATGTATAGATCTGTGATACTGTTCATGACAGTTATATTTGCTCAGCGAGGCTTTTGTTTCAGATTTTTGCTCAAAGCGATTTTATTGAGAGCATTTTGTGATAACTTGGAGGCGCTCACAGTCTGCTTGAATTCATTTTATCTTTCACTTGTGTTGCCGGAAGAGTGCGGCAGTTGGAGGTTATGTCGAATCTTTTCGAAGCTTGTAAACTACCATGTGATGACACTGGAGACAAGTTTTTCTCAAGTGACAGCTACAAAAGAGTTTTTCACAGTATCAGTTTGAATGTTTGAGAGTGCGCTTCCTAGTGTATTGTTAATAGAATTAGCATTTCGAGTTGTTAATTTAAATGAAATAATTAATAAACCAATAAATTCCACCTCTAAAAATATATCTCTCAACACTGATATGGTAAATGAAACAACAAATAGAATAATGCATACCCGAGTAGAAAAGAATAGTCTGGATTGAGTATGGATATCGTCTGAATGATCAGCCTGGCAATACTCTGGATTATGTCTTACCAGACGTTGGAAATGATCTGGATACAGTCTGGATATACAGTCTGGATAGAGTCTGTATAAAATCTGTATGAGGATCGCTATAAAGACTGTATCCTGACTGTATATCCAGCCTAAATGCAGACGGTATCCAGACTTCATTGAAGTAATATTGAAAAAATTAATAACTTGCCCGCTGCGGGATTTGAACTCCAAACCTTCGGAATATGAGTCGGAGTCTCTAACCATTGAGCTACCGAAGACTCATGTCATGTATTACAATCTTTTCAATGTTTTTCTGGGCGCTACACCGTCAGGCAAGAAGAAATAAATATTTAAATTAAAATATAAAACTTATATAATTTATTTATTTATTAAATATTATTCAAATATTTTTCGTTACTAGAAAAGTAAAATATTGAACTGCACTAAATTTAAAATATAAAATTTATATAATTTATTTATTTATTAAACATTTTTCAAATATTCTACGTTAATAGAAATGCAAAATATTGAATTGCACCTTATTTAATAGCGCAGTGAGAATTTATTTGCCTGACGGAGTAGCGCCCAGAAGAACATTGAAAAGATTGTAATACGTGACATCAGTCTTCGGTAGCTCAATGGTAAGAGACTCCGACTCGTATTCCGAAGGTTTGGAGTTCAAATCCCGCAGCGGGTAAGTTATTAATTTTTTGAATATTACTTGAATGAAGTCTGGATACCGTCTGCATATCCAGACTGTATTCAAATCATTTCCAACGTCTGGTAAGACATAATCCAGAGTATTGCCGGACTGATCATCCAGACGATATCCATACTCAATCCAGACTATTCTTTTCCACTCGGGTACAAATAATTTGATTTTGTACAATATTCCATAATCTGAATTAAATAATGCTACTGAATGAGTTAAATCTGATTGAGATAAAATAGTCAAAATTCTTAATGAATTTTGTAATTTGAATGAAAATATTGTTTTAAATACATTTAGGTTAAGAAAATACACTGGTGATAACCCGTGTGTAAAAAATAGGCTGACAAAAATCCGACGAAGTCTGGAGTCTAGAACTCGATCATGAGTCAGAGTCAAAAGAAAAACTTTTAAGAGATCATGACCAGACTTAAAAGTTTGGTCACGATCGAGTTCTAGACTTCAGATTTCGCCACACTTTTGCCAGACTATTTTTTCCTCGCAGGAAAAGATACGTCCTTTTATGTTGTGCTGGGAGAAACAAATCTGATACTTTTGATCTTTAAAAGTAAAAATAATTGCAGAGAACCTGTAAAAATAGCGAGTACCTTACCATCCTGCGCAGAAATGAACAGTATAACATAAAGCTAGATCATAACCCTAGTAGAAATTTGTTCAAGTTTCGGATCGGGCGCTAGTCAGTTTATTCCTATTTTCGACTAGCCCTTTAGTAGGAATTTCGACTAGTTTTGTCTAGTCTTGTATTGTGTCTAGTCTTGCATTGTGTATTGTATAAATTGTTATTTATAATATTCAAATGAAATAATATTATCATATATAAAATATATTAAAAGCAGAAACTTCTGAAAGAAACTATTAAAGAAGAAAATCTTTTAAAAGAAAAAGTAAATGTTTGCATTAATATATTATATAATAAATTATTATTCATTGATGATAACTTAGCCTAAAAATATTAACTGTCGATAACTAATAAACGAAAAAATTCATGTAGTTATTAAAAGTAAATATTTCTGTACCAAAGCATTTTTTAAACCATTTAATTTTTAAACATTTTTTAATGTTAATTTCAATTTTTTATTTAGTGTTATAAAAATTTTTTACATTATATATTTACTTATATATATATTTACGAAATACTTTTCAATAATATATATTCAGTATTTTATTAATATTAAATTAACAGGGTATAAATAATATATATGTATTATTTAACAAAATAGAATAAAAACAATTATTAAAATCTATATAGTGATGCATTAGCGTTTCGTACTAGCGTCTGACTAGCGCATCTCAGTAGTTCCACAATAGATACATCTTAGTAGCGCCATATCCGTGCAAGGGAAAAAATCGACACATTTTTCTACTAGGGAATCGTGAGCAAGCCTTACGACGCATTATTGCCATACTCAGATGAGTCACAGATTATGTCAGTCCGATGCCATACTGTAAAATATGACGTTCGGCTTACAGCAATAGAAAAAAGTCGAAACAATATGGCATACCGCTGGCGCAAGCAGGCATAAATATGGCAATAGTATGGCATATGGTTGGCTCGCGATTATGATTCAGCCTTATGCCATAGTATTCATTTCCACGCAGAATACATCAAAGATAATTATCTTTGATTATAATAAGTAAAATATTTAAGATCGGAACTAGAAATATTAAATAAAGATAATAAGATTAAGGCATTAAAATAATCAACCGAGAATTGTTGATAATAAAATGTATGATAATTCAGAAAACTTACAAAATTGCTCAACTCAATTATTTATTATCAAAATGCTGGAGGCTTATTCTGGATGATTATGGTAGAAACGTGGCTATTTCTTGATATTTTTATTTTCAAATTTAAATTAGAAAAATCTTACATATTTAGAAACGATAAACAAATAGTTCTTGTTATAGAGGTGGTGGAGTTCTTATCGACATAAAAAGAAAATTTCATTATGCTGAATGAAATTTATCTGAAGATGTCGAAGACTCGGGCAGAACAATCTTAATTATTAATATTATTGGGATTAATAATTATTAATTATTATTAATCCCTAGGAGCGCTTGGGGCGTCTCTCATCAGCCAAAAATAACTATTAAAAAAGCCAATAAAAACAGACCGTTTAACGCTTCCATCTTTCTTTCTTTTTATTCTTCAGAGTTCAAAAAGCTACCGGTTAATTACAGGGTGTCGTAGCCTATAGTGAAAGCGCCCCGAGATAAATTCGTTTCTCTTCGACAAACTGCCTATCTAATTTTATGCCTTTGCTCCATGCAGTGGCCTACATTTGAAACATAGATTGGTTCACTTTAATGCATACCAAATATTACATTCATTCTTCCTGCAAATTCCATGCCCCAATTTCGGCACTTGGAAATAATGCTAACTTACAAGAACGTTGCAAAACTTTCGATATTTATCTTAAATTACTTAAATTCCAATTTGACCTCCGCAGTTATGTAAAGTTTTTCATTATTACTATGCTTTAGTAATTTGATATATTAATACAGTCAATCTGAGCATTTGTGATTGTAAATTGTGAGTAGAATAGAAAATTAATTCACATCCAAAAAATATTTAGTAGAAAATTTCATTCCTCTCAAACGATATTCCAAACTTTTCAGTTGTCTAAAGTTATCAATACTTTTTTCTATGCTGCTAATAATGCCAGTAATAATGTCATTGTTATCCATAAAAAGCTATCAGTTTCAATTATATTTTTACTCGATTCAAATCAACTCTAGATACTAAACTAAGACTAGTTCATGAATGTTTTGTAATAAAATCGTAAATTATTTTTAGTTACATATAAATCCAATAGATGTCATGCATCTAATATTTGCAATCATAAATAATGTTTGCATTTCTAATTTTATGTCAATATTGAAGAGATTAGGTTTATATAGTCTTAGGAATTATAGATATATATATATAAACGTTAGTTAAGTTTGTTACATGCCTTACTATAATCATAAAATTTGTATTTACAATCGGAACTGTTTTCGTCTATTGTGACTCTGCGTGTATCCTTTAAAATACGTTTATTTAGCTAGACATGTAATAAACCATCCTTTATATCCCCACTTTCGAAATGCATTCCGTTTGCAAATTGCCGACCTTTGTTAAAAAACGGTTGACGAACGATGTGAAACCGAAAAAGGCGCAGTCTACTACCGAACTTTGAAGAAATAAAGTCAAAAAACCAGTACCTCTTCGAGTTTTATTTTCGCCATTTTACAATATAAAAATTAATTCATTGATATATTTCAATTAGAAGTAATAATGAATAAAAAAGTAAAACATCTGCACTCAAATAATAAGATTTCACTCGTTTTTAATCTGACACATCTAACAATAAATAAAATTCACAGTGAATAATTTCAAAATTATTCAACAACCAGTTATACTTTATTAAAAAACACTATTCAATTGGGAAAGATGGACATCAAAGGGCGATTCTGGCGCGACTAAGAAATATTGGAGAAAGTGTCTGAGTTGAAGCCCCGCGGGATACGGCCCCCGTAGCGAACACTACTCCTGTATGAGCCTCTGTTTCAAAAATCTGACAAAAGGTTACAACCCCGTCCAGGATACTTCGATCCCCATAATAATACTACAAAATTAATTAAGATATATTTGTCGCTTAAAATGACACGAATATTTATCTTATCAAATTAACGAATTTGAACGAAACAACTTACGAATTCAGAAGCAATAATCTTTACTGTTGCTGTATAACACTTTTCATATAAAAGTATTAATCATTAGAACGTAATTAAAATATTCATTCAACTTATAGATTGTTCTTTATCTAGAAAGACATACATAAAAGACTGCGTTATAATTCTGAGCAATAAAAAGCATTTTAAATTCGGCATAGTTGATAAATGTCCAAGAACATTGGAGAAACGTGAACGGAATAAAAAAGCTACTGGAATGTATTCAACGAATCAAGAAGGAAGGGTGGAATGTAATATAATATGGAGCGTTAATGATTTGATTTGAAAGAAAACAAAACGAAGAACTGTTGAGACGCAACCGCTAAGAACTCATTAAACCGCAAGATCTCCCGGATGATTTATCATAGATTATGTTATATTCTACCTGTAATACGAACCTTAACAGCCGAGGACTTAAATTTTGCCGAAGGCATTCTTTATGATATGAGTGCGGTTTTATATGACGAATTGTAATCTTCGATAAAAGAAGGAACATTCTTTCGAATAAGAAGTTCAAATTTTATTTTTATGCAATTAAACTAATTAATAAAATAGTTGTTATTTTGAAAAATAATGATAGGCATTTCATAATTTGTTTCTATTTTAAGTTGAGTGAGTTTTTAAATTGATAAACATAAACTGTATGTATGGAAAAATTTAAAATTTCAATGAACAATACAAGGGAAAGTGTAAAAAATAATCTAATTAATTTTTTGACCTTTATAGGAACAAATAATACTTATTTTTAACAAATAATCAATTTCGTTAATAGTTGACGTTTTGTTCTTTAGATAGGAAGGTTTTTCAAGCTACAAAATAGAAAATTATATTATTCATGTTAACATACTAGATATTAATTTATAAATTTAAGGACATATCCCACGTGAAATTGTTCGTCTGGCAAACTTATGGAAAAAATCTGGTTCAAAGTCTGGCAGAAAGCCTGGGCCACACTAAAAAAGACTGGAAAGATTATGGCAAAAATTTGAGTACTTTGTCTGTGAACTGTTCGGCTCATGATCACGACCCAGACTGTAACATGTTATTTATCAAAAAAAATTTAGCTTGCAAGAATCTGGATTATATCTAGCAGAAATCTGGCAAACGTTTGCGAAAGATTACATACATTTTGCGTGTAACCAATACTTTCTTGGATATGTCTTTTTGTCGAAAAAAGTCGGAGCATTGATTACTGTTCTAAAAATAACAACCATATACAATAAAACGTAATATGGTATCACATATATAATATATAGAAATATATTGTGTTTAAATATCACGATAAAAATCACACACATTTATATATGTTTTATTATACATGATTATTATTTTCAAAAATGTAATCGTGAAGAAAAAATGACAAAAAAATCGATAAGAATGACAAGAAAGAATAAAGAATAGTAAGAGTAATGCCTGTCACTTTCGCAACAAATTTCTAGCTCTCAAGATTGTCAATAAGCTAAAACTAACGAGCTTCTTTCCAATTCCTGATTGGAATATTTAAATTTCTTTTAAGCTAACTTGGACTAGTGGATTTTGTTTCTGTCCCTGACCAAAGTTCGAACTTTTTTCGATAAAAGATAACCAAAAAGTATAGGTTGCACGCAAAATGCACGTATTTTTACCACCTAGATTTTTGCCCTAAATATAGTCTGAGTCGTAATAATGAGGCGAGTTGTTCTTCGATTTAGAGTACCTAGATTTTTTTTCCGGATTATTTCCAAACTTTCTGCTAAACTTTGAATCAGATCTTATACATACGTTTGCTAAACGAACAATTTCAAGCAGGATGTAATTTGATATTAAAGAAAGTTATTAAAATTAAGGCACTTGGTACGACGTCGTTGTTTTTTTTTAAAAATTTAAACTTTTCTTAAGCACTTACTTTTTTTCTTCCTGGCTTAGATTAGTATTTCAACAGATATTTAACTATTTGTTCCGACAGATTATATTAATATGTAATTTGAAGTTCTCATCAGAAGCTACCGTGGCCGAGAGTTTAAAGTGTTGGCAACCTACGTGAGAGTCGCGCCAACTGTCTCGATTTCGAATCCTAGCGAAGAGCAACATGTGTTTTTTTGAAGACCAAATAAAATTTATATATTAAATTATATTTCAAATTGTGTATATGTGTGTGTTGTTACTCCTTTAGAATTATAAGGCGATGAGTAAATATATAAAAACAATAATATATAAGAATATGAGATAAACTTCGCGTCACCATGTTTTTACAAAATTTTTTGCCAACGTTAGCACAACTTCACCGACGTCGTTACGACTCTATTTTTCTGTTTGGATACATGAAATACCGACTCATGTTCTTATCCGCTGCCGATGTCAGAGCAAATATTGTTAACAACCCGCGTGGAAAATTTAGTCTGGATGAAGTCTGGAAGCAATCTGGCAAATAGTCTGGGAATAATCTGGGCAGGACTAAAAATAATCTGGCAATAGTCTGGATACAAATCTGGGCCAGCCTAAAATTAATCTGGCGACCGTCTGGCAAATAGTCTGGTGATAGTATGGCTCATGATCGCGACACAGACTATTCCGCGTGGAAAAAATAGTATAGCATAAACTAACAAAAAAATTACTCGAACTAGGAACGCTCGAGTTTCCAGTTAGACGCTCTAACCGCTAGGCCACTAAAGAGACATACCGTCTCAACTAATCTTTTAAATGACTTTCCGCACTTTACTCGATCAAGCAAGTAAATTCTTGTTGCGTCATCTTATTTGATGCAA
>JABFPK010001326.1:0-12008 GCA_022817445.1 Habroteleia sp. ZL-2020
ATATTAAGCATATAAATGCATTTTTTAGATAAAAATGTTGAACGATCTTTAAAAAAAACCCTAGTTGTTGAACGTAATAAAATTATGTTGTGCAATTACTCTTTTTGTTTTAACTTTAAATAAATAGGTTTTAATGCAATTATTTGTTTATTTGAATATATTTCTTATTTTAATAAAAAGACTGATTACTTTGTACGATAATTAAATTTTAAAATTATCATGATTTGTGATGAATGCGAGATAACTGGTTATACAATAATTACAATTAAATGTCTATTTAATTTTAACAATATATTTTTTACATTCATGCGCGAGCGAGAAATTGTTGAGTTAAAGGTCGTTTTTAATGCGGGATCTCTTTTATACATGAAAAGTGATTTGGATTATCCATATCAAATTCAATGTATTATAATTTCGAATTACATATGTATGTACATACATACATATAAAAGGGCAAGTTAGTAAGAAGTGCAAATATTAGAAGTTTGCGAATGAAAAGAAATACTTTCTATTCTCCCGAAATAGAAATACATTATATGATAGTATGATTTCTTTTACAGTCTCTTTATATTAATATAAAAATTGAACTTTTCAATATTTTATTCCTTGATTTATATCATATTTGTTAATATTTTAATATATTAGAAAGGTGGCATGGCCATAATGCATGACTAACGTCCAATAAATGTTAAAAAATATGCTGACCACTTAATAGGATGCGACACGTAATTAAAAATTAAGATCCAGTTAGTGTAAACAACTAATGTAAATGATATTTTATTATCTACATTAATAAGCAAATTTCGAAAGCAAAGGTAAAACATATTTAATGAATAAATATTTGCTTATACGTTATTTTAGAAATTTGTAAAAATACATCAGTTAAAAACTGTTGTACAATCATATCATTAAAAGCCAGCCCTATGCAACTACACTAACGAAGTGGTCCCCCTTGCATTACCTAATTATTTATAATTGTTTTATTAATTAAATATGTTACATTTATACACATACGTGAACCTCTCACTATTAACATGTTCGAAATTTTGAATTTGGTGTGCTATTTTACTTTCATTGGATGACACTGGTTCTTTTTTACTGTTGTTCTAAACATCAAGTGCAATTTTTTGAACAACATTTGAATTATTCACCATTATTGGACCTGCCATATTGGTTACATATAATTTCGGAACTCTATTCCGTTAATAGTGAAAACAAATTTAAATAGTGTTATTAAAGAGTGCATATATGTTAATAGTGCGAATATCGATAGTGACAGGGTCGAGTATATTAGTTATATATCTATATATTTAAATGGTTACCCGCCATATTTGTCAATCGGAACGGTACATACGCCTTTGACAAATCTTCAAACGATTGAAATCCACACAAATATGCATTAAGAGGTTGCATAGAGCTGTTAAGAACTATAATTGTATATACTCGCTTTTGACTATTTGTTTTTCTCTTAAAAACATTGCTAAAAAGAAACTACATTAAAATTACAGTTCTATATACAAAATAATCTTTTAATCTAAATAAAAACTATTATTTTTTATTTGGACTACTTAACTTGTGTTATTTTTTAATATAGAATTGAAATTTAAACTTGGTCGTTTCTTAAGTAAAAAATTGTATAAATCGTTAAATGAATGTTATTTAAAAAATTGAATATTAAACGTTAGTATTCATTTTTTTTCAAAATTATAATCTTAAAAGTATACTGACATTAACATTTAGTATACATTACATATTTAATAGAAACAATTAAATTAAAATATAAAATGGATAACATTTAAAAATTGTTTGTATAATTTATATTCTAAATTGTTTAAAGAGAAATTACACCATGCCTTTAGTATAATTTAAAATTTTTAAAGGCGTGCCATTGTGATAAAAATGTTGAAATGGCAACAAAATAAAATTTAAACAAAACACATGAACTATAGCAATATATGCAAAAATATCTTAACCAAATACTTAGGAACCAAAAGGAATTTGATAAACCATTGATATATGCGTAATTGATGCAATAATAGTAGTCGATGAAATAATATCTTCGATTATATGACTATTTCTATCTACTTATATATTTGTATGATAGATGGTGTACAAATTGTATAAATGTAATACATATTTTTGATTTGACTAATAACTGTTGAAATATCAGTTATAGAGATTTCCGTAGTTTAGATATGCACACGTGCCTGGATGGATAAAACTTACGTATAAAAAAGAAGTATTCTTGGTTTACATATCATGCGAGCATTTTACAACTAAATATACATTATCAGTCGTAATTTTAATATAAAGTGATTCTGTATCAACTGCAAATAGACACCAAAACGGTTTGAAAAATAGAGAGAAAATTAAAGGTTTTACTCCATTGTATTTTATATCGAATTTTTTACTTGTAAGTAGACTTTTTTAAAGATACATATATAATGTGAAAATTAGTATATAAGTATATTTTAGATACACATGATTGTTATAGCTACATGATGATAATTTGATTTATCTTTTTGCAAGATAGGTTTGTAATAATCATGGTTTTATTTTCCCAAGTGATATTGCAGCAAAATAATGATAGCAAACAGTATTACGTTATATAAATTCTATTAGAAAGAGTATTATTGCAAATATTTTATATAATTGTTTTCTTTTAAATACAAAAAATGTGAATGTTTTGATATTGAAATCCAGCTGTTGATAATAACAGTAAATTGAATATTTGTGTTAATGTAATTAGAATTCATCTTTTTGCTGCAAGTGCGTACTTTTAAATAAAGATATAATTTTACAAATCTAAAAATTGTGTTGTTTTTATAAATTATATGTATTTTATAAAAACAATTGTATAAACCTATTTTAACATACTTAAGATGAATGTTCAAGTCTGATGCAACGGGGTTAGGGTGTTTTTAAATATTATTTTTTTGTTATTGTATTTATTTTTAAGTAAATATTCAGACGATTCTTAAGTAATGGGAGAATGCTGTATTAAATAAAAAAATGGTTTTAATGATCTAATTTTTCTTAATTTACGGAAATCGTTTTTTTTCACCTCAAAAACTATTTCTGTACTTACAGCAATAATTCATTACAAAAAATGTATCTTTTACAAAAAAAAATATTTTCCCAGAGTGAAGGAATCGTCTGATTATTTCAAACTAAATTTTTATGTTTTCATAAGAAATATATTTACAATAACCCTAATCTAGTAATAAACGCTTGAACCTTCGCCTTAAACTTTTTAAAAGTATTGGATTATTCACCTTGAATAAATTGTTTAGTAAATTATATGCATTCTTGTTCTTATTGAATAGAATATTTTTACTTGTCTAAATTATATATTGTTTGATGGTTTATATTAAGGATATAATATCACAGTCCTTATTAAAAATTACATATAAAACGAATAATTAATATAAGAAACATGTAATTTAGTATTCATTATTCCCATATTAACTTATAAATAAAATGTATAATATAATTTAAAAAATAAAATAACATATACAAAAATTAGAGTAAAAAATAATATTTACATTATGCTAATTAGGCTTCTTTTCCAATTCTTCCTAAATAATATTCATTATAAATTCATTGCAATCCTGACCCGTTTTCCTTTTATCTGTTTCCATATTCGATCTGTTTGAAACGTTTTTTTTTAAATATTTTTGACAGAAATCCGATACCATCTAAACAATATTTCATAACCAATAAATTTGTTCCTTTTTCGCGCCAAATTTAAAAATACAATTTTTGGCTATTTTTGGACAATCTCGGTATTGATGAGTGTATCGAATTTTGTCAAAGAGATTAGGAGCTTTCGGTCCGGATTTAAAAACAAATCGGAAGTCTAGTGCAGTTTCATATGCCATTTTTTTAAAAAGATACAAATTTCGAAGTTTCCATAGGTTAACATCGTAATACCAATATCCAGAATAAAAATTCCCAAACAAAAACCTATTTGAAATATATAATTGACTGTTTCTATAAAAATTATATGATTGAAATATTCAAAGACATCAAAAGTAGAAAATAAAATTATACATATTTTCTTTCAAGTCGCGTTCTAATTGAAAAAAATACATAGAAATATTGATTCTTCTTTTGAAACAGAACTTAGCAAGAAGAAATAATTTCATTGTGAATGAATATTAATAAGAAATAATAATTAATATAATTTTAAATAATGTATTCTTTCGAATGTTGATTAAAGAATATTTGATTTCAATAATAACTCATTAGCAGCATTTTGGATGAAAAAATATAAATAAGATTGATAAATAAAAAACACCCTCTTTTAAATACAAATTTTTCAATAATTATTCTTATCTTGAAATTATACGTATGTAAGTTATTTATAGTATCAGATTTCTGACTTATAAACGATCTACCTTCGGTCGACAATTGAAGGCCCGAATCGAATAACAATACTTACGCGTGAACGGCGGCTTACCGAAAAACCAGATCGTAGGAAAAACTAAGATTTTCAAAATTCATTAAATCGGTTTAAAAAAAATATCATCATTTAGAGCACAAAAAACTGCATATTTTCATATTTTTTGTTTTTATCCGGCATTCCAATCAATAGAAAAAAATAAAAATTAAATTTTTATATAATATAATAACATTTTGACAATGTTGCAAATCAAAATATTCAAAACTTTAATAGTTATGAACATTTATTTATTAGCCTGCTACGATTTCAGTGCGGTTCGCACGCGGAGACAAAACAAACATATGATGTGTTTGCGCGTTGCATTTTGTCTAAGAAAAAAGCATTTTTATTAGGTGGTAATGTATGTTTCTTATAGATATTGACTTGTTAAATTGTTTTTAAATAAAATGATTATACTGTTTATTGAATTATATAATAGGTATAATATCATAATTTGGATTAGAATAATTTAAAAACAATAATATGAATTATTTGTTAAATAAATAACTAACGTTTATTATTGCGATTGCAA
Source organism: Habroteleia sp. ZL-2020 (assembly GCA_022817445.1). Lineage (NCBI taxonomy): Eukaryota > Metazoa > Arthropoda > Insecta > Hymenoptera > Scelionidae > Habroteleia > Habroteleia sp. ZL-2020. The sequence goes on from JABFPK010001326.1 coordinate 4,977, forward strand.
TACATTCGCATAATTTAAAAATAAAAATATATTTTTTCTAATTAAAGGTAAAGCAATGGTAATATATAATGCATATATATATATTTAAAATTAAATGTAATTATTCGCATTTAAACTTCCAAATTTAAATATCAAAATTTTAAATATACGTATAGAACCATATCAATAAGAAAACTGAAGCAATGATTATAAATCGTGGTTTTGTTTTATGTGATAAGTAATAGCTTCAATTGTACGTTTAGCACAACTTAGATATCATTAATAAATATTTGAATAGTAAGAATGCATACAATTTTATTGAAAACCGTTAATATATTTGCCATCAGCTAGATTTGTGTTTGCATACGTTATGTAAGAAAAAATTACAATAAAAATTCCATACTATATATATGTAATTACTGACAGATGTTAGTTCTATAAATGTAACAACATTATGATATTATTTTAGCAATTCTTTATGCATATAATAGTGAAATATTTTAAATAAAATAAGTTGGTATAATTTATTGTTATATATAATGTTAATACAATTTTCTCTCAATGGAAAAAAAATCTTTTAATTAATTCTTAAGATGGTAATGTTTAATGCAATGTTTCTCTGCGTATATACTACAAAAATAAAAATGATATTCAGAAAAACGGCTAGTGTTTAAAGTTCTACACAATTCGAGAAAAATTATTATTTTACATCTATAAATAACTGATCATTTCCAGTTATGTTTAGACTTAATTTGCAAATGTTAAATATTTTATGTAGAATAGTCAGAAATTTAAAATATGGGTAAATACGTTTATATAGTAATTAAGTTTCTTCAAAGACGAAAGATAAGTAACAGTCTATCATTTTACAAGAAAATGGTACTACTGAAAATTGAATTTACAATAAAATATGGGTTATTGATTTATGTGATTTTATAAATATATTTATATTTAATTAATTATATATTAATTTACAATACTAATACAATACAATAAATATAATTTTAAATTATTTATTATAAATTATTGTAAAATTGTATGTTAAATTTTTAAATTAAACACTTTATTTTAAACAATTAAAAGTGAAATTAATTATTATGACAACTTTACAATACGCAGTATAATAAATTTTTAAGAAATACATTGTTCTAATTAGTTACAATACTATTTATTTTGTATTTAAAATGTGTTTTTAAAATTATAATAAAGATAAATCTGATGGAATATAATTTTTGTATAACAAACCAATCAAATGTTTAATTAAAAATGTATAACAACTTAAAAATGTTTCTATACTTTACATGAGTATTTTCTATTTCTTATTTTTTACTTAAAAATTGCATATAATTTTGAAACATCCGTGGTTTTGAATTAATTAGGTTGATTAGTAGTAAATAACTAATTAAAAAATCCATTATTCTTTATCTAAAAATACTACAATGATTAATAATATATAATAACTGTGATTTCTCATAATTTTTCAAGAAATATTTTATACTTAATATAAAATATTAATATTAATTAATATTTGTAAATATTAAACATTAAATAGATACGAAATACACCGATAAAATGAATTTTTGTTTGACGTTCTGAGAAAGTAGTTATTACTACATACTTTAGATGAAATTTAGAATATGTAAATAGAAAAGTCGAACGTCATTTTTGAGAGAAAGTATAGGTTTACAATAAAAATGTAATATAAATTTGACGTCGTATATGATACAATGAAAAATACACATAAGTAAACATATTAAAAGTTTTTGCAATTTTTTAGTTATATATTCTTATATACAAAAGGTAAAATTAAGCTCATGCTAAGTGTTGCAGTATGATTATTCGAAATAAAAAATTAATATTTTGGAAGGACTCGAGTGACCAATGAATATACGTACTATTAGAGTTTTTACAAATAATTTAATCGAGAAAAAAACAATTATTGAAGATATCCTAATTTAATCTCTTTCTCTCTCTAATGTTTTTTCTATAGTTTCCCCTTTTTCTTCGCATATAAACGTATTATTAACGAGATTAAATTTATAAATTTTTTACTAACTAATTATTACTACATCTTTTTTATATTATATTAAACTTATGTTCTGTGTTATCAATTCCTATCAATTGTATACTTTCAATTTTTCTTAAAGAAATTTCTAAAGAGTTTATTTTTTTAGTTTTAATGTATAAAGCATGATTAACCGAAATAAATACATTTTGTATAAAAAATTTTAATATTTAAAATCACACTAAAGAAAGTTATTTAATTATATATAACTACAGAATATAAATCAATTATAATTTTATGCACATAAAATATCATTTTAAATCTAATATAAATATATTATATAAATGTAATATAACTATCTCCGGATTATGCGAGTTACATGTATTATTATGTATTGTTATGTATTATACAGGACGTCCCATTTTAAACTATATAAAAAACGTAACTAAATTAATTAGTTTCAAAGATGATCCCTTTTCCCACCTGAAGGTAAAGGAAGATTTTATCTGAATTAAATGTCTCCCTTAGTCTATAAAAGTTTACTTCCGTTAATTTTTTTATACGATGCATTGTTTTCCAAATATTTAAGGTGAATGTTCAAGTCTGATGCAACGGGGTTAGGGTGTTTGTAAATATTTTTTTCCGCGTGATGAATTAATAATCAACAAGACCAGTCCGCGATTCTTTATAGATAGGAGAATGGTATAGTAAATAAATAAATACTTTTAATAATGTAAATTTTCTTAATTCTTGGAACTCGTTTTTTTATCACCTCAGAAAGTAGTTCCAAACTTACGCTAACAATAGACAACAAAAAATGTTCCTTTTGCAAAAATAATATTCTCCCAGAGTGATAAAACCGCGGAAAGGTTTCAACTGATATTATTAGGTTTTTATAAGATATCTATTTCAAATAACCCTAATCTAGTAATAAACGCTTGAACCTTCACCTTAATGATATATTTTAAAATAAGACACTCTCTGTATAAATATATTTATATTAAAACAATTGATATTTCATTTTTCCCGCCCAACTCATTTCAAATTTATCGTTTTCTCCCACAACGGCGCGCTTCGATCGTTTTGGTGTATGTATATGCACACGCGAAATTGAATTATTTATGATAATGTAAAATTCGTATAAAAATACTTGACCTTTTCCTAATCGTAATATATCACAATTTATATCTCACGGTAAACGTCCTTAATTTTTCACAAAAATAAACTTTGTAAATAAACGTACTTTGTAATTTAAAAATTTTGCTTTTAACGGTTAACTATATGAACTGATACGAGTGTGAAGTTATCGTTTAGTCATGAAATTGAACAAACTGAAGTACGGAATCGCGAGGAATTAGCCACCGTAAAAGCGAGAAAGAGACAGAACGAGTGATAAAGAGTAGGAACGGCGCTGGCGCAGCGGCGCAAGTTGGCCGAGTTACAACTTACGAGTCACCGCGGGCTGACAGTAGATACAAAACATATACATCAACATACATTAACGCGGTCGAAAGCGCAACGACGAGACAAGTGCGTGGTGTGACTAACCCGTGTCCGACTTATAATGATATTTCGGGTCCAACTGGACTCTCGTATTAGTAAATAGCAGCGTCGTGACGCTGCTTGCTTCGGGTGCGAGCGTTTTCGCGAAGTCGTCCGGACATGGAAGCCGATTATCAAGCGACGCCTAGTCCAGCGCGAGCTTTGACAGGTGAGCGTTGTTATTGCGAGTCGTTGTTGCCGCACGCCAAACAAACTGCAAAAAAGGCGATGCCGACTCACCTACGCGCACAAACCAAGCTAAATAAGGCACACGGCCGAGCTTTCGTTGTACTCGCGCCTAACTCATTGTCATCGCGTTGTAAACTTAATTTTCGTTTGGCACGACATTCAAGAGCATGTCGTCTCCGATAAGAATTGTCGGAGAATCCGGACGAGTTCTGATTAATTCATGAACAGAATGAAACATTCGTGGAAATTCTAATCAATGACATCCGATCTCAATGATTATGTTCTTTACATTTACAATTCTTTCACATGTGATTTAATTTTCATTTATTTTAAATTATTGATTAAAAAATGCTACCCTGTAAAAAACGGTTAATGGATTTCATGTTTAAGAACATAATACTATTTAATTAAAACACAGGATATTCATTATTGTCTAAGGGAGAGTACAAAATTTTAAATGTGTAATGGCATGCAAATGCACTTTGTTTAATTAATTATTACTTATAAATAATTTGAAAAGCTAAGATGGGTGAAAAAAATTCAGGATAGAAATTAAGAGGAAGATAGGGGTAAATAGTATTTCTCAATAAATAATGTGGAATGTCATGGTTTAGTTGCAAATTATTTTAATTTGTGACACAAATGCATTAAAATATCATTTGTCATTCAAACCTGTCAATAAAAATCACTTTCAAAGTATTTAATAATTAATTTCAAATAATTACATTTAGATAAAGAGATCAATTAATTGCACTTTGTTCATATTTTTTACATCATTATGTATGCAAAATTTGAAATATTTGTATACTATTATAGTTGCCTAGTAAACAAATTCTTTAAATCTTAAAAATAGACAATGAATATTAAAAATTGTATGTTATATAGTTGATAATAGTAAAAATTGATGTTCTAAATTTAATATTTTAAGTATTTTTATATTATATTATTTGAATTAATCTGTACATTAATTTGTTATTATTAGTTTTATCGAAATACTAATTTATATATAATAAATATAATTTTACATGTTTCCATTTTTGGATATTATAAATGACTTGTTTCTTATATCATATTTGAGTCATTAATTGTTATTTATTTGTAATACTAAAGTATATTATTTATATAAAAAAGCAATGCTAATTTTCTGCTTTTGAATTCATTAATCATTTGCGTTTAATATCATTTTCAAGATAATAATTTTATCTTATGTAATCGTCATAAATTATAATTAATTTTGTAGTAATTCAAACTCATTCAGATGCATATAACTTTTAGATAAACTAATATATGCAAAAAGTTTTTTTAGAATTATCAATTGAGAGATTTTAGTCTGTTAAAAGTTATATATGCAATAATAAAGAAAGAAATGAATTTTCAATTATAATATATAAATATAAAGTGTTTGATTATTTGAACTAATGTTACGTATATATTAATGCTTTTTGGACTAGTTATAAAGGTAAATACATTAAACTTTATTTTATTATTTTTCAATTTCTAAACTTGTAAGCAATAAAAATGTTTGTGCAAATTTCTGATGCCCAAAAGCAACCACTTCATATCCTGGCTTTTTGCTTTTAAACAAGGTTGCATTAATCTTTTATGCGTACAGGCATTTGGTTTGTTTCTTAATTTATGCTCAAGCACGTAACGCGCTTTTCTTTCTATTAAAATTAGAGATAATAAAAATGAGCGTTTTCAAATGGTTTGTTCCGTATACCGAATCAGAATTAATTCTCTATGCATTGAAATTGAATTATCCGATTTAATTTTATTTTTATTTTAAGGATTTTAATATGTAAAAGATTTTTAATTGTTGCAGTTTCTAATACTTTTTTATTGCGTATGTCCTATTTGATATAAGAAATCTTGATAACGTCACAGTTGGGTATAGTCAGTTTAAAATCTTAATAACATTTTTGTTTGGTAAGGTATAATTTTGTTTCTATTTATTTTACAAAATAAGTTTATTTCTGATCAATATAATTAACGTACGGTAAAAAAGTTTATAAATATGTAAGTGAATGAAAACTGAAAATTTCAATTATTCAATCAACTGTTATCATTACGTAAACAATTCTAAAACTGTACTGATACTTCAAAGTAAACAAAATATTCAGAAATCGTTGCTTCAGTAACAGCAAAAATAGAATAGTTGTTTTTCCTATTCAGACTATAAACTTTCTTTAGAATATTTGTGATGTAAATAAGAATGCTCTTTATAGTTCGCTTTATAACTAAACGTTAAACATTTATGGGCAGAATACTTTACATAATAATCAGCGCAATATTTGTATTGCACTCTAAAAGATGTTATTTTAATGCTTCAGTGATAAAAAATTAAATTTTATATTAAATGATAAACAAATTTGACTTCTATTAATACATTTATAAATGTATTAGACTTAATTTTTATTTATAATATTTGTATAACATCGTGTATAATGATAATGACTATAAAATAATAATAATAAAAAAAACAAAAAATTGTAAATTAAAAGATTCCAAATAAATGGGCAAAATCAATTTAATTTATTCTTTGACATTATTTATTTAATATATTATATATTAATAATATATATAATATATAATAATAATAATATATATAGAGAATTCAATGTCCTTTTACAAAATCCCAGTATGTAATTAATTAAATATATATATATAAATTTGTTTATCGGTTATTAAATGATTATTCTATAAAGTCAATAATACAACATAATTGCACTAGTTTTAATATTTTAATGATAAAAATACTTGAAAAATAAAAATAAAATCTGACTCATAGATATTTAGTAAATATAAGAACAGTGGAATTATTGAGTTTACTCCGAATAAAACATTTTCTCCACTTTTTTGTATCAATATATAATTTGCGCAATATACAAAAAGCGCAACTTTTCCTTTGAATAGCCATTAAAATAACTATTTATGGGTATTTATTCACTTGCATATTTTCACTAAATATATTCATACTTTTATCAACATATTAACTGCACCTTTCTGCAGTTTGTCATTTACCTTGTTGAATAACAAACTGATAATGTCAACTTCACGCCAAAGTAGTGGATGCTTTAAACAACTGTATGAAATGCTTTTAACAAGGAATAAATAATATGTTTAAGAACAATTCTTTTACAACTTGATAATTCCTTTAAAGTTTCGCTTTTGTACTTAAATAATTGATGCCTACACTGAGAAAAAAGTTAGAGTAAATTTAGCAATATTTTCTGGCCCGAGTAGGATATACTTGTATTATATTCTTATTTGCTATACTTTATAAGTAAATATATTATAAATTATGAATCAAAGTGCAA
>JABFPK010001327.1:0-12008 GCA_022817445.1 Habroteleia sp. ZL-2020
CTCATCTAGAAAATTATTATATTTAATTATCTAAATCAATGTACGTTATTATATATACAATTCAAATTTATTCTATAATTGGAATATCTATAATTATCTGTAATGAATTACAATATGGTTTCGATTTAATTTTGAATAAAGGTAATATTTATAAAAATGTTTTTCTCAAAATATTTTTTTCATTCCCCTTAATTTCCCGAGTCGCGTTACAAGTTTAATTCCAGAGGACGTTATTTGGGTGTCTACCCTATTTATATAATTGACGCGGCGGCATTTCAGTGATATTAGACAGAATTAATGTAATTACAGAGTTAGTGAAGTGTTCTAAATGGTGTTAATATTACAATTTTCTATGTATATTTTATAAACAAATTTAACCTAAATATTTATGCAAAGATTCCCTTTAACGTATTTTAAGAAATATAATTTAACCGCGTAGCAACCTCCCATGAAATATTTTATTTGTGCTCATAATGCATTATGAACATATTATTTTTTCAATTTTAAAAAAATTACGTTTTGCATAAAATTTAATCTTACAACATATATTTTTTTCATTTATGATATATTTTTGCTATCTTTGTTTTCTACGATATTTTACGTAGTTTAATTGAAATGTATTTTTCTATTTTGCAATATATGTTTTGTTTATATATGCATGAGTCATTAAAATACTTCTATGTCAACTAAATATGCCGTGTATTACATAAAAATGTCCCAGCGCATACATAATACAAAACTATTAATTTATCTTCATTCAAATTTACAAGCAGCTTTGTTTATTGTCTAATTTAAATATTTGTTTATTAACTTTGCCTTCAGTTGATTGCCGCACAATAAGCGGCACAAATACGTTCATTCGCGAAGCTCATTTAAAAATATATTAACGTATTATTTTGCATTTGATATGTTAATCCGAACTGCTAATATGTTGCATGAAATGTGAGATTACGAATGCAAATAATCATGCATGCATTTGGAACTGGGATGCACAATGAACTACTGTGTAAGTTGCATTGAATTTTCATGGATTTCGAGATCGATCGAACAGAAGCGGACGGATAATACTTCGCGCTTGGCGTATGGCAGACGCAGTTGAATTCGCAGGTATTCGCGAGTACTTGCACGATGTTTCGGGAAAGGGGTGCGAGGGGGGTTGGCATTGGTATCCCACAGGGGTCATATCCCGTTGATATTGGCTCCCGCAGTCGGCTTCTGCACGTCGGGGACCGTCACTGTTATTGCGTGGCTAACCCGTGTGTTACCGATGATGCGTTTGCAAACATCACGTGACCTAACTCTCTATCGCATGCGTCCTTCTGCCTCTCGTCTGCCATTTCTCTTTTTATATACCCTGCTCCAATTTTTTCGGCGCACTATATATTTCTGTCCTCCATTATTAGCTTCTCCTATCAAATGTACAGCAGCATAGTCTCTCTAGTTGATTTTTGTTGCACTGAAATTGTATCTGCTTTAGATAAATGATGAGATTATTGCTCAATCACGGAAAAAAGACCATTCAAGGACAAGAAACTTGCTACTTTATTTCGAATTTCTTGAAGACACTAGTCCAAAGCCAAGTGAATCGTTCAAAGATCTTAATAGAGAAGCGGAAATGTGCACGGAAATGTGCACACTTTCCAACAAGCAACTTCGTAAATGCTGATTGGATTTTATTATTAAATTATTATTATTTTAAAATATTTTAAAAAATATTAAAATATTTAAATATATTATAAAATATTTTTTAATATATTATTTTAAATATTTATTATTTTAAAATAATTTCTGGCTGGTGTGTGTGTGTGTAGGTTGTATAATTTATGCTGTTTCATTAGTATATGATGCAAGTTTCGATGACTAATTTCATTAGAAGGAATTTTAATTAGTTTCCATAATGGACTGTTTTAGAAAAAAATCACACTGTCAAAATATCGAGTAGTTCCGAATTAAATTGATATAATTTTATGTTTAAATTGAATTAACGTAATATATATATTTTAAAAATATTAAACTTATTAATGTTGTTTTGAGTTAATGGAGTTTTGTAAAAAATATATTAGGAAAATAATCGCGTAGAAATTGTGACGCATTTTTTAATTTATTTTTGTTTTTTGTTGACTTTAAAATTAAAAGGGTTCGTATTACCGTCACAAGTTCAATGGTAAACACTGTAATTATTCGCACATTGTGTCGACTCGGTGTGTAGTACGGAAAAAATACGCCTGAAAAAATATATTTTAGGAGAATTGTAATTTAAATTTTTTTCCTCAACTTAAATTACGGGTGTGTCAATTTGATCATTTCCAGAATCTCTGAGAAATATTATTTAAGTCATTAAGATGTTTAATTGAAAAATATGATCATAGTTAGTTTAAACGATATTTTATAATATATATACCAAATTTAATCAATATTGATAAAAAAATAAATATTTATTCTAAATAAAACAATAATAAATAATAATAAATCATTAATATAACTCATTAAACATACAAATCATTATAAACTTATCAAATTATATTCAATACAGAGAAAAATTGAATGTTAAAATAGTAAATAATATATCATCAAACAACATTTTTTTTGTAAAAACAAAGCTTAAAAAATTGTAAAATCTATAGCAGCTCTTTAATCATAGTTTGTTAATAATTCTGAAGCTTCACCGTTGCCTTATAGTTGCCATAGCGCAAGACTATTCTAAAAATCACTTTTTGCCATACTAAATTACCTCTTTTTCTCTCGAAAGTTAATTTATCTATTGAATTAAATGACAATTCAAAATTTCTACTCTAGTTAAATTTACTAAATTTTTCAGCTGACTAGTCACCATTTTACAGCTATAAACTCTTTTACTAAGTACAGAGTTGTAATTACAAAATTCCGCTAAAATGGTTCTCAGTTAATTTTCCCAATCGAAAATAAAAAAAAATAAATAAATTGCTGTTGTCACTTCTTTTTTAACACCGTTTCGATGCCCTCGTCAGGTTTGTTATATCGCTGTGTAGTGAATAACGGACCTTTTATAATGAGTTACTTGTGATTTAATAATTACTTGTGTTTTACCTTTAGTCTGTCGGTCGGAAACTGAACTTACAAAGCATTATTTGCCTTCGCGAAACGTCAATAAGACGCGGATGCAATAAAGTGTGTCGAAGTGTGGGCGATTTTAATAATACCGCGTAGCGAGTACCGCGGCAGTACAAAAAGCCAAACACGTATACCCAAAGATGTTTATATATTGATAAGGTTTTGGGAAGACACGCAGGCGTCTGCGCGCTCGCTCGCTGGTGCAGTGGTTGAAATTCGGGCTCAGAGGAATTGTGCAACTAATACGGAAAGAAGCCGCGCAAGAAAAGTTTTGAAACCGGCGGGACTGCGGGAGTTGGTTGGTGGCAGCTACACGACGCTACCCGCTCACGCGGGACCGTCGTATAGCGAGTGTTCGGTTTTGTATTAGCATGTAACTCCTACAGGAGTCGAAGTTGCGATGGCTCGTGGAAGCTCACCGGGGAGGGTCGGGAGGGTAATTACCTCCTCGGGGAGCGAACGAACCTCCTCTCCGCGACAGCCCCCGAGCCCCCGAAGCGGCCGACGTCCCGAGGGATCAAACGCAGTGGTTCGCGCGCGACGGTTCTCATTTTCCCTAAATTAGCTTTTCGCGCTGTCACCTCACGAAACGTGCGTTACTTTTATACCGACACCTACGCCTTTATTATTCGCTCGCTTTATACGAGGTCTTTATAAGACCCATGCAACCTTCTTCCTTTCGATCCTTCCTTTGTTTTTAAAGTCTCGTAAAAGAGGCAAAAGCAAAATAACGCTACTGCAAATGGCGGACCTTCGACGCTCAAAAAATGGCACTGCACTTTTAGTGCACGGGATAGACGTAATAAGTTGTCGCAAACAACAACCCGTATACACGCGATAACGTCTAATAATAATAAAGTTCAAAATAATATTGAAAAATCGAATCGTAATTTAACTAAAATGCAAATAAATTATTTATAATTTAAAATGTGATCAGTTATTTAGATTTCGTCTTCATAGAGTTAAGATACACTACGTACAAAAAAAAGAGCCACCTTGATGAAGTCATAATTTGGTGTATTTTCAAATCGTTGTAACATTTGTAATTTTTGGTCAATTTAAACGAATTTTTTTCTGCAGTAAAGCAGAAGAGGCCGCCTTCTCTTTCATTCATATTAAGTACAATTGCAAAAATATAAATTTTATTAGTGAAAATAACCTATTAACAAGAACAAATGTTGACACAAAAATTAGCTCAACTTTGGAAGTGTGTACGGGGAAAAGTTGCCTCTATAATCCATATTCTTTTTGGATAAATTATTAAAATTCACAACTTTTTGATTAATAAGTAGTAAACACTGTATGGCAGTCTGCCAAATGAAAAAGAAAATGCTGCGGCGTGAGTAATGAATTGATATTGGCATTTTTAGCACTTCTATGACATGGATCTGGCATGGCTATGTAATTTCTATGGTTTGGCTATGAAAATACATCAAATTTTGACTTCATCCAGGTGAATTATTTTTTGTACGCCGTGTATTTATAAAAATTACTAGCTTTACTGATACTGCGTGGATGTATTTTGAAAAATAAAAAAATTGCTATGACGGATAGTAAAATTTGAATGCATTCCTGATCTTTTTTGCCAATATATTCATTCATTCATTGTACCATCTAAGATATTTTTTTTATGTTGTTTAAAAGATTAAAATTCTTTTTCGCGAATGATGTATTGAATCAAATAATGCAAAGCAATATGTTTCGTAAAGATTATTTTCATTAGTGATGGAACAAATGTAAATATTTTTTGAAGTATGAAATTTGTGAAATTGTTATATACGTCTTTAATTTTTCACTTCAATTTCAGCGTTACGAAACGCGATATTTTAAAAAAGACTTTTCCAAATATCATTAAACATTTTTCACTGCTTTCATGAAGGATTCCACAAGGGAAGGTCCATTTGCTTTTGCGACAAGCAATTCAATAGGATGGTTATCATCTTTCTTCCAAAAACTCCTATCTTGCGACATCTAGTTCCTATATCCTTTTTCCTTTTCTTCTAGCTTCCAGCTATTCTCCAGCCAGACAAAATTCACAATCTGTTCTACGAGAAAAAGATTCTGCCGCTTCTAAACAAGCAAACTCATAAGTAATCGACAACTTTTTATATCATTTATATTTTAATTAAGAAGAAACAAAAGAATAAAAATTAAATAAAAATGTTCAAAATACAGTTAAACTTATTATCAGGAATATACATTTATCATCATTGTGATTAATTTCACAATTACTGTATCCGAAGAAATGATGTAAATTGAAAGTTACGTTTTTTTTCTTATAATGTGAATCGTTAAAAGTTTAAAATTATGGCCTAAGTTTTCCTAAACAGGTCTGAATAAAACTTACCGAAGCTCATCCGTTACGAGGAAAACTTCAGGTGATTACCGCAAGATAGCAGGTGTTAACAACGAAGAAAACGAGGGGTTCGAAATTAGGAATAAGGGTGGATTAACCACGCTTTCGTCGTGTGTAAATTTTGGTTTTTATGCTATGTTTAATCATAACAAAATAACAAGCCACGTCCATTTTTAATAAAATTCATAATTAGCAATGCGAAATATTCAGAATGTTGAAAATAGTAAATTTAAGAAATAACATTTAACGTTTGAATAATTTCAAAAACATGAGTCCTTAGAATTTATTAGAAATAAAGTAAAGAAGAGCCGAGCTGTATTTTGATTGCAAATACTTTGACTTGTGTAATTCACAATAAATAGCAACGTAGAATTTTGTCAAAGGTTTGAAAAGGGTAGCATCGGCAGTAGTAATCATGCTACGTGGTCAGACGCGGGAAGCAACTTTGTATTTGTTCTGATAAGTTCACTCTAATCCAACAAAACTTCCAGCTTTTGCTTTAATTATTAATAGAAATACATGCTGCCTCGACGCCTAATCCACTGGATTATGTTAAATTTTAAACCTGAAATAAGTTGTTGCACGATTTTTGCTTATATTGCACAATGTTATTAATTTTGTTCTGAAAATATGATTCGAAGTTATATTGAAATATTCTATTGCAAATTTCGTTTTTTGGATATGATGAAATAAAAATGTGCACAAAATGCAAAAAAATAATTATAAATCTTAATTAAAATCGTCGAAATTATATTATCGAATTTGCTTTTTATTTATTGTTAATATTTTGCTTTTAATGAGATTATGTATTTTTATTTTGTGTTATATTAAATAATAATAATAATAATAATAATAATAATAATAATAATAATAATAATAATAATATATAATAATAATAACAATGTAGTCGTTTACAATTTCTTCTTCATAATCTGCAAACTCAGCATTCCTTTCAATAGAATTGACTCATTCCTTCATAAAAATATACGGATCGAAGGGGATTCGTTTCATATGCTTTAATTTCTGCGTTTTATCTCAGTTTATATTTTGCGAATATAACTTTTTTGCAATAAATATATGATTATGAATTATTTTTTATGACTTAAATTTAAAAAAATATGAATAAAAATAATAAAATAATTTATATGAAGCAAAATATAACTTAAGGTAAACTTAAATCTAATATCATGTAAATCTTGGTATGTTTGAAATACAAATGTTATATATTAGTATCATTGCTATTATGAATGTCTGTGTGAGTTATGATAATTTAAAAAAACGAATATTTAGATAAACAGAATTTATATCTTTTAGTAACTTTTTATTATATTCAATACAATTTCTGTAGATATAAGTTTACTTTCCGTATAAATATGGAATTATTGTTAAGATTTATAAACAATATAAAAACGAAACAAAAAATACATGTCCCAAGAAATACGAAGGTAACTAAATAATACATCAATTATTTAATAAATAAATGATAATACTCCTTCAATTGGTAAAAACCATTTTTAAAAAACTCTTGTAAAAAACATTCATTTAATTATATGATATAAACATTATTGACAATAAATACAACAGTATTCAAATTTTTGTCAATATGTTATTACATGAACCTAAAATGATGGTTGGTGACAGATTCATAATTTATGCTGCAGAAATGAAGGTTCATTTTACTACTAATAACTTGATAAATGATTTTATGATTTAATATATATATATATATATATATATATATATATATATATATATATTAATTTTATTTTTTATTTTTATTAATAAATGCTGTATGTGTATTTAATTAATACATTAACTTTTTAGGTTATCTAAAAATGGCATTTATAAGTATTAATATTTGAATCTGAATTTAATAATATTTTTTGTTGATTATTTACATATGTTATATAATCTAATATTCTTCATTTCAAATATTTTCTAAAACTTCCATAACTCTGTGTTTTTGAAGTTTGAGTTGAAATGGGTAAGTTTTCAGAAGTGATAGGAAGTTTTGAAGGATACATATTCAAAATTAAACTTTTCTTATTTTCTCTCATTAATTTTGAACTAATTTTATTAATTAATTAATATTTAATTAATAATAAAACCTATTTTGTTATATAATATAGTACACGATATCTTTGCTTATAGGACATTTTAATATTTAATATTTCGTTTTTTTTACATATAATTATAATATAATATCCCATTTATAATCACATACGTTTCTGATATTCGTTTAAGCACACGCATTCTAAGAAAAATATCTCTGTTATCTAAAGTGAATTATTTGATTATTTTCAACTACTGCCTAGTGTTTGCAAAATAATGTATATTATGTACATATACTCTTTTTATTAATATATACTCAACATTATATTATACAATAAAAATAACAGTAGACGTTGCAACAAAAGTCGATTACGCCACCCGATTCGGACGAGTAGTAACTTCCATCGCTACAAAATTCTAATTAGTCACAAGTTATTACAGCATTGATTTCTCTATAACACACACACCACTTAAATATAAAATACTTGAAATTTTAAATAATTTAAAATCGTTATATTTTAATTTATTTATTATTAATTTGTTAATATTACAATATAATAATACAAGCAATATATCTATCTAGCCCGGTTTGTTCATAAAAACGAGTCGAGATCCCACACCAATATAAATATTTTGTAAGCGAATAGGGCTTGATATATCCCCTTAAGCTTGTACCATCACGTATACCACGTGACCTAGTCAAAGCAGAAACTAATTTGGGAAAAATCATTTAGAATATTAATTTTACCAACGTTTTTATAGGCAAAAATAAAATAATAATAATATATTTTTGTCAAGTTTTCGGAAATCTGGTGTTTCTTGGCGATTTATTTGATAAATTTTCATCAAATTCTTAATAAATTCGTTTTCTGAATGTACAGTCTTAAATAATATGTCTTCATTTATTTGAATATTTAATTATAAAACTTATTCATTTGATTGTAGAGTAATAAATAATATTTTTTGATATAAAAAAAATAGTTACAAATAATTGGTTGGTTTATTAGTAAAACATTTATTTTTTTATTTTTATAATGGTTATATGTCACATATATATTTCAAATGAAATAAATATCGCCTACTATGTGTCATGAAAATTGCTGCATTCAAATAAGGGTATCTAAGAGTTTGCGAGCATTTTAGTATGCAGCGTAAATTTTTCCATGTTGGCATGAGTGTTGAATCTATTCATTTGGGGATATGTAAAGGTGCATCGATAGCCACTTTTAACTCCAAAAGAACTTTTATTTCTTTTTACTTTCTTTCTTTTTAGTGATATTTAACTTTTTATATTCATCATTTATATATTACTCTTCAATTTCACTACTCAATCATTTATAATACTTTTTAGTATTAATATAAAAATCAATAAAGTAAACGTTAAAAAATATACAATTTAAATAAAATAAATATATTGCAATTAACTGATATGCATTTATGCAAATAAATTTCTAAATAATTGTATACTTTTATACTGTAAAATAAAATGTTAAAATTGTGTAATTCGATTTTCAAATGTACATGTAAATAATAATTAATAAAGTAAATCATATAGTTTCTAGATTATCTACTTTTTAAATTAGTTTCCAAAATATTTCTAACTAAAATTTGTCTATTGGACAAAAATAAAATAATATAAATAGAAAACTATTTTTAGTAAAAAGTTTCACAGAAACATCGAGAGAACTTGAATAATAATGAAAAATGTGTAATTATTTCCTTGATCCGTGTAATTTGAAATTTGGGATCTTGAAGCGGAAAGCGTGTGTCCCTTGATGAACTACAACAACAAGTTGAATAAATACGCTCGGAATTCGTACATACGGGAATTCTGTTTGAAAAGTAATTACGTAAAGCACATAATCATTGTTTGTGTAGATATATTGATTCGCGATGACCGCGGGAAAGCGGCGCGAAATAACTTTCGAGACGCCTGGTGGAGTGTCATCAAGGCGAGTCCCGTTAAGGGCAGTAGCTGCCTCAAACCCTTGGGGAGTGTCGCAAACAATAGCATAGGCCAGACAACCATCTTTGTTCCTCAACTATAGGAGCATAGGTAGACCGTTTCATCCTTCGAACTGCCCACCCTTACGGAGCCGACTGTGCTCCAGGGAAAACTTTAATTTCTTTCTTAGAAAGATGGCTCCATTTCGCCTTCAATACACACGGACATACACTGCTTTTTTCTCGGAGGAAACATCTTAAGAGGACACCACTGATATTCTTAAAATGTATAATTTATTAAGAATCAAAGCTCCACTTGAATTATTGAGTAAACGTTAAGGTTGCCCTCTGATAAGGAGTTCGTTTTATGGACAATAATGGCAACGTGCTGAATTAATGGTGTAATTATATTAACTTTATTTGTCTCATAATTAATGATATTATACAAAAATAATAATGTGTAGTAGAAATTTTCCCAGAAAATGAAGATCGTCAATAGCAATAACAATAAGTATTAAATTACACTGATATCTTCACAATGAGGATAATAAATTATGATTATTATTTGCCTTTTGTACACAAAATGTTTCATCTTTTAGATCTTGTGAAACAATTATTAATTTTTGTTTATGTCTAAAGGTTCACATTGTCAAATGCTTAATTTCATGGAAATTGCATTAGACACTAATTACACTAACTTAAATGAAGAAAACGTGTAAATAATTAATGATAACGTTAACTGAAGTCAACAATAAATTATGATATTTGTATATAATTTAAGTTTTTGATGAAGCGTAGCATTAAAGAGACTTCAGCTATAAATGTGATCAATCTATTTTTCAATAAGGTAAAAGTAGAAATAATAAATATATTTTCTAAAATATATAAAAATAATAATAAATATGATAATCATCCACGTTTTAATTTATTTTTTTCTTAAATTAATAATTATTTAATCACAAAATATAATATTATATTGAATAATATATTATTCAATAAGATAGTAAAAATATATTTTTATTGCAACAAAAAATAATTTATAATAAATTAAATTAGCAATATTTCCTAACCCAACTGGTATATACTAGTATCAATATCTAATATTTTTTCTAAGATAATTTGTGATACGAATTACACTTTGATTCGTAATTTATAATATATTTACTTATAAATATTGCTAAACTTACTTTAACTTTTTTCTCAGCATATATTTCTCAGTGTTTAGTAAGAGCGTGCACGATGTATCTGTAAGGAAAATGTACTTAATAGTAAAAAAAGACGTAATGTTTGTATTGTGTATACTCTGGACTAAAACGCTTTTACGTTAATATGGAGTCCAGTCATCCCTGACGTCTTTAATTTGCTGGCATCTTCGAGGCATAATTTCTACCAATTTTTCAGCATATTCCTTCGGGAGAGACCGAATTTTACTATGCAGTTGTGTTTGACGGTGAACGTAGGCCTTCCACGAAGTTTCTTCTTCATCAGGTATCACACATTTTTGATAAGGTTTGCATCCAGAGATTGTGAAGACCATTTCAGAGTTTCAGCGTTTGAAGGCCGATACGTATACGGCATTCATTTTTAAAACACGATTTTCGCACGAAAATATGGCAGTTATTGTTTTAGCAACTGAAAAGCGTTTTACTTGACAGTGCCCTCTACAATATAAACCTACAATATAAAAAAGTAGCGTTTTACATTATCGGCTGTTAGATATGTCGTTCATACTCTTACTAGGCAGACTGTATACTGAAAAAAGTAAATTGGTTATCAAAAGCAAATTTATTTAGTCGTGAGCAATATTCTAAATGGAGGAATATTTTGTATGGTAAAAGTAAATTTTAAATCTGATCATTTTTTTATGGTTATAAATGCCATGTTAATAAAAATATAATTTTTAAAAATAAATAATTATTGATGATTTTATACATAATTTTATAGTGTAACGTAATAATTTATATATAGAACATATATGTCACATATATATTTCATATATGCACATATATGTTCATTTTTACATGGGAGGTACTGTAATCATACAAATGAATAATAGAACCATTATTATGGTTATCATAACTATTTTTATTTTAACTATACAAAGATAGTTATTCTAACTATCCATATTTATCTCAGTGTATGGATGGGGCATACATATACCTGAGTCATCCTATGTTTACTATTGAATCTGGTTGTACCATCTGGATTTATTTTGTTTTTTCAGTGTATATATATATTCATTCAACTCGAGGTTTTTATATGAAAATGAAACATAACACATTATAATTGCAAAAATAAAACAATATTTTGTACGCCCGTTTTATTTGTTCAGGCAAGAATGAATTAATTGTAATAACAAAATAATTTTGATTTAATGACAATTACTTTTTCCTGTAGTTTTTGTTTCGTCTGATAAAAGGGTGCAGATTTGCGTCCCATTCAGAGAGATTAATTTCAGTAAATGTGTCTACCATGATGCGTCATAAGGGTAGTTTAGCTAGCGACTTTTGGTATTGTCTTGGCGCCGACCTTCTCTATTTCTACAAACTCATAAGCGTTGAATGTG
>JABFPK010001329.1:0-12006 GCA_022817445.1 Habroteleia sp. ZL-2020
GCTTTAGGGTCAATTACATGCGCGACTCCTTCGGTACCTTCAAATCTTTCAAGAGCTTTGAGTAAAACTTTCCAAGCAGTACTCTTTCCAGAACCGCTTGGTCCTACCATCATTAACCCATGGTTCAGGTTGCAAATTTGATATAGCTGTAAAACCTACGCAAAGGAATGGGTTTTATTTATTAGAAAAATAGCACTAACTGGTTGATGAAATCTGATGAATAGTGACCAGATGTGAGAGATTATAGATATAATATCATAATTAAAAAATATTAATTTATAATTAAGTATTTATGAATTTAATAGAATATGTTACAAAAATCATATTTTTCAAATAAATCATTAAATTAAATTAAATTGCAAAAAGCAAATGGTGGAAATGTTTCATTTATAAAAGAAAATTACGAAAATTATTTGAGCTCTTCACATTTCATCGAATTTCAACTCAAAGATTTTGTTAAACATGTTTCTAATGTGCATGTTATTTTAAGAAACAAGAAACATTTATAACAAAATAATAAAAATATTCTGAACAACTAGTATCATTCGAAAAAACATCTATATTCAGATTAATCTCACCTTTTCTACCCAAGTTTCACCAAATAACTCCTGAGCGAGCATAAGATAAATGTTTGAAATTAGGAATATTGCTTCGTTAAGAAATTTCATACAAATGTTTTTGATACTCTTATTTTAGATATGTACAAAACCATTTACAATTATAAGAAGCATCATTTAAGTAAAATTATATATTATAATGTAATTGTTTTAGTATTTAATTTTTACTTTTATTATTTGTAATTATTTTTGTATATAAGTGATGTATACAGATTACACTTTTTCATAATATTATTTAAAATTATTATATTTCATATCACTTAATATTTTTTTTACCAGGTATCTTACATAATTATTCTTTAATTAAATCATTGAATTGATCATAACACAAAAATGTTCTAACCTACTTTTCTACTTTTTTTTAGTTGTAGAATGTTTTGTTTTATATTTTAAATAAATATATCATGATAAAGAGATTATAAATTTTTGTTCAAATTCGTACAATTAAAACATGAAAAAGTAAGCCATATATATGAAATAGATCTTATAAAAAACTTTGAAAGTTCTACCACCAACGAGTTAACCGAGAGATCAATTATTGCTATATTACTCGTATATTATTAAAAATAACAAGTGCATAATCTACAATCTGGAAATGTTTTTAAAAATTATTAAATAAAGTATTACCTTTTCCTGCCACGCACCTCCTTGTTCGTCGCCTTCGCCGCAGACAAGGTATTCTTCGGCACAAACCTTCCGGATTTCATCTTTCAATCCTAAAAAATTGAATCAGGTTTGTGAAAAATTTATTGTTTTACATTAAAAATCATAAACTTAAAAAAAACGAACAAATATTTAAATATTCACGATATTTACCTTTCATTTCGGCACGCGTATAGTTAACATTAGGGAATACATCATTGAGAAGACTGAAGAGCAAAGGAATATCTTCGGCTACCAATTTCGGGACCATTGTTTCACACACTGATTGAATTAATATTTCTTGTTCTGGAAGATTTTCAGCGATCGAAGCCTCATCGATGTTTGTTTCTCCGCGACTCTGTTTACCTTCTTTGAGTTTCTGAATGCGGTCGCGTTTTACATTGCCGGCGGATATCAGAACAGATTTCAGTGCTCGTAATCCAAAATCATAATGTGATTGATTAGACAATTGTTCGTCACAAAGACTGCAATGATTAAACACAATGTAATAATTGAAAATAATTAAAATAAATTGAATTAATTATAAAAAATGTCAACATACGTGAAGAATGGTACAATTTTGCAAGCCAACTTTTCAGCAGTTCTAAAACCTTGACTGAAAAGCATAACTTCCGCAATGAGATGTCGATCAGGGGTAGTCATGGCCAGAGAACGGAACAGTTTTTTCAAATTATCCGGTAAATTTGAACGTCCGGCATAACCAGGATTCATTGTGATGAATATCGCCATGTCTGTAGACACTTTAACTTGTTTACCCACTAATTCTACAGTTAAAGTTCCTTCTTTCTTGCCTTCCATTTGGCTCTTCAGAGCCTCTTGAATGGTTTGAACTTGTTGGGAAACCGCAGACAACATACGTTCTTCCAAACGATTAAATTCGTCAAAGCAACCCCAAGCTCCTACTTGGCAAAGACCAACAAAAATACGTCCCATTGCCTGTTAAATAAAAGTTTATACATAAATGATACCGTTCTTTATGCATAGTCAAATAAGAAATGCTAGTCAAAATTTATACAATTTTATTTGATAACAGTTACTTTATTTTTTAATGAAAGACTGTATTTTAAAACTGTAAGGATTTATTTTATATTTAAAATTATAAATTATATAGGCATTATGATATTTATGATTTAAGACAGTACCTGGAAATCGAAAGTTTCATCACAATTGAAAACTAGTACAAATCTTCCTAGTTGATGACCTAAAGCTTTGACTGACTCTGTTTTACCCGTACCAGCAGGACCAAAAGGCGAACCCCCAAGTTTTGCTTCTAACGCTTGAGTCATAGTCAAATAACATCTGTCGGTTAAAGGTGTTTGAACAAGTCTGTCTTGCACTCCCAAATACTCGAACCCGTAAAAGAATTGCGCATTTGCCATATGAATGGTAAGTTGCTGCAAAACTTCCGTCTGTCTTGGATCGAAATAAAATCTCATTTCGCAAAGCCATTCAAAAGCTTTGGGATTGGATACTTTGTTTGCAATGAGTCTTCTTGTGACTGTTCTCTTGTGAACGAACTCATTGATGAGATGCTCAAGTTTCTTTCTCCTTAAAGCAGGCTGTTCCTGTAATACCGAATCTGCCAAGATGTTAAGAGTCAACTCTACTTGATTAAGCACTCGTTCAAGAGGATTTTTTCCCGAATCTTGTTGAGCTTCTTGCAAAGCGGTTTCTACATCTTCGGACCATAATATTTGAGCAGCTAAAACTATAATCTGTGCTTGATAATTGTCACACCAAGTCATGAAAGCTTGAGGATTTATGTTGCCTTCTTTAAATTGTTTAATGTCATGAACTGCTCTGGCTAAACTTGACGCTAAAGTCACGCGCATTTCCTTTTCTACCAAAGTCAGCCATTCGTTAATCTTTGGATGATCAATGGTTGAAACCGGGTTATTAAAAATAACCTCTTCGCCTTCGCGGGAAGCAATTCCTTTTATTACCGTATTGTCTTCGTTTAAAATGATCGCAGCCACTCCAGCAAACATTTTTTTGAAGTGTTTCTGCAATCTCGCTACGTTTTTACTATTACCAATTATTTCCAACAAGTCTTCATCTCCTACAAAATAAAAGCGTGGGAACGAAGTTCTTTCTCTTTCTAAATATTCTCCAAGAGCTTTCTGAATCTTTCCGAGGAGATCCGCAAAACGTTCCAAACCTCTTTGTACAGCTGGAATGTTTAGAACATCCATCACCATAGGAGATTTCGACACCTTTTTCATAAGACTCAAAAACTCAGAGCTAATACTCTGAAACCGAGAAGTTTCAATAGGCAAAAGTGTTTTGATATCTGCACTTCCTGAAAATATACCTTCCAGGTATACCCAACGACGCTGCACATCGATCCAAACATCAAAGAGTGCATTAATTCGATTCAGTTTCTCTTCCCAAGTCAATGCTTCTTCTTCAAAAACTTTATAATATGGCGACAATTTCATCGCAGCGAGAGAATTGATATGTTCTTTTACTTTGTTAAACAAGTCATCCCAACCTCGAATAAGTTTACATTTATTTTGGTAGTTAATTAGATCCAATTCATACGTTTGCCAGAATTCTCTGAGCTGCTTGAGGAATTCTTCTAGAGCCATTTCTCCTTGGGCTATAAGGATGATGTCCTTCACTATGCTCTCATTCTTTTGAAGATTGACATCCCAAACTTGACCCAGTGTTAATTCACTGAGTACCCAGTTAACTCGAAGTTGTTTCGTAAGTTGCTTCCAATGGCGTTCTTTCAATGCATCTGATTTAAGTTCAACGATTAACATATTAACCTTCGTATAAGATTGTAACATCTTTTTAACAAACTCGTAAGATGAATACTGTCTAAGTCGAGCAGGTAATTCTTTCAACTGGGTCATCATTGCGTCTAACTGTTGGCGTAGTTTGCGAGGCTGAACAGATAACCATGGCTTTTCTCTGGTTTCGTCTATCTGCGCCCAAATCTTAGACAATTCTGACCAAACGCCGCGCAAATCTTGCAGTTCTTCAAAGACTACCGACATCCTATCTTCGCTGGTAGACACTCCGCCACTTTCTTGCAATTCTAAAGCTTCCTTTGCCTTGGCCACATTATCCCTTTCTTCCTTCAATCTTGCATATTTGCTTTCAAACAACTGAAGTTGTTGTAAAGCATCATCTGGACGTAAATGACCTTCGACTGGTTTACCTTTTTCCCAGTCGTTTAAGAAATCTGCAGTCCTGCTCTCTACTGCTTTATCCTCTGCGACAATCTTCATTTGTAACGATGCCACTTGAGTCTGGATGCTGTTATCTTTTCTTTTGATTATTTCATTAAATGCATCCCATTCACCCTCAATATTGTCCACGTGCAACCAAGTTGGTGGAAATTGGAATCGTTGCCTTTCTAAAATTCTCTGACCATCCCTATAAACATCTACCAATCTCTCCCAAGCTTTCATTTTACGTTTCAAGGATTGTACGTAGGTAATAAATCCGACAGCGTCCGATGTGCTTGCTACTTCGATCGTCTGTTGTTCCAAATCACTTCTAGACTTTGATACCTGCGCATGGAAACTCGCCATCTCATTTCCGAGCAGTGTTCCGAATTTACCTAGAGTTTCTTTATGCCAGGAATCGTACTTTAATGACACTTTACTTTGAACCTTAGCGAAATCTATGATAACGGGTCCAAATTCCCTTCTTGTGTCAGACGTGTCAAATGTTGTTCGTGATTTTTTAATATCGTTTAAACATTTCATCCAGAGATTAATGTCTTCTCCAAGTTTACCGTACAAGTTGTCTGGTTGAAGATCCCAAAGAGCCTGGTACCTCAGCCACTGATCCACATAATTCGCAATTTCCTCCATTTTGGATTCAATGGCTTTGTAAGCGGATTCCAGTGGTTGTTTTCCAGATGGTAGTTTTGTCAATAGACTTCTGTAGGTGCCAGATTCAGGTCTGTCTAAACCAACTTGATACCTAGAACTTTGCAAGCGCACTTGGGAAGTTACGATAGCTTGCCAAGCAAATAATTGTTGCATTATCTGAAACCTTGCATCTTCGATACTAGGATAGAGGTACATCATTTGATTCGTAATTCGGACTTCGTGAATTTGATTTTGAATCTTTGGATCACCGCCTGGTTTGTGTGTTGGTTGCGCAGGAGCATCTGTGTCCATACTGAAATCTACTTCTTTCTTCTGGCCTGTCAACGCATCGGTCCAGGCTTTTACTCCAGCTTCCAACCTGGCAGCCATATTCTTTTCCACTTCCTCGTTAAGACGCGCTACCCAGATATGTAGATTTGAATAGTTTTTGAGAGAAAGTTCATCGACGGATTTTTGTATTTTTGCTAAAATTTCGGCAAATGTATTAGCCGAATAAGGACATGTTTCTAAAGAACGCACATCTACATCCAATTGTTCTTCCACCACTAAGAGATCCTCCACCTTTTCTTGGAAAGACACGACAGAATCGGATAATCGTTGTACATATGGATCCAATTTATAACTTTCCCAGACCAATGCAAATCCCTGTTATAAAATAAATTGAATTAATTATTTTAATAAAAATTATCGAAGTAGAATATTCTTTGGTGTTACGTCAAGTTTTGTATGAAAACGAGGATAACTAAAATTTTATTATGAAGTCTATGATGAATAACAGTTTATGGAATATCTGAGGGAAAATCAAAGTCATTTTTTCACGTGAAAAGTGAAGTCTGTTATTAGATTAATTCGAAATGGTCTTACCAATTCATTTATTCAAATAATATAATAAAAATAGTTAAACACAGAAAAAAGTTAAACGTTATTACGTTCGAATCGAAGTTATTTAAACCATATAGAAAACGTCTCTTCATCATAATATAAAAAACATTAAATTTACTGACCTCTAATATTAAAGTCAATACATCTTTCCGCATTCCTGCTACTAGTGGAATAATACTTGCTTTGTCCTCAATCTACAAAAATATAGGCACATTTATAATCATATATAATAAATATTAAAAAGCATTTTACAGTAAAATATATTTATGATTTTAATTATAAAATTATGTTTAATTTCCTATTATTATGTTTATTTAAATATCAAATCATATATTATTACTATATTTTTCAATTAAAATATTGCTTTTAATTAAATAATAACAAGTTAATTGTAGACTATCATATCAATTTAATTTTTTAATTGTCTTCGTCTAATTTTTAACAACCATGCGTTCAATGTAACGAAATTTTAGCATTCTTCATAATATTTTTTACTTAAATATTTAAAATCAAACATAATGAACATTTATTTATAACTGCCAATTTTTTACAGTTTATATTCTGAATCTTTTATGAATCCGAATGCTCTGTCACAAGTGTACGCTCATATATATATGCGGCATTTTTTTCACCAGAGAATTCAGTTTAAAGCATGCAAACCATCCGCTAAGTTAAAAATGAATTAAGTCGAACGATGTAAACAATTACTATAAAGTACATTACTTTAAATTACTTTGAAATTAAAGGGGTAACGCAAGTCTGCTTCAATTATAAATTTTAATGCATGCAACAAAATTAATTTAATAATAATACACCTCTAACTCAAGTAAATTAATGAAAAATTATTGATATTTAAAAATTGGTAATTTCAGTTTCAATTCATTCATCAAATCAGGACTATTAATCAGATAATAGCATATTTTAATACAATTTTAAGATCATTTATAATGATGATTATAATGAAATAATTATGATCAGTGAATGAATCTAGAAGGTCTAGCTAATTTATGTTTCTTACTCTATTTAAATAAATGCATCAAATTACGAACAATTGTGTTAGAGTGTTCGATTTTATAAAAGATTCGCAGTATAGAATCCTTGTAAAAAGTTAAAATGTTTTTGACAAGCTATATAAAAGTATAACATATATATAATATGTTTCATTGTAAATTTGAATCACATTAATGAATTGCATATCTGTTTATATGTTTAAGAATGCAAATGATAACAAAGAATTAAAAATGAAAACATTTTATATAAGTTATTTACTTTTGCATAACTAAATACATGCAATGGATACATATAAATTGTATAACAAAGGTCTATAAAATATTTTAATAAAATCATATCAATATGTTTCAACCAAAACATATAATATATATTTTTATTAATATGTGTTTTAATAAAATTTATTATCAAAATAACTACTTTATTCTTACTTATTACTTGTTTATATTTCTTGTATATATTTATAGAAAGAAGATAATACAAGTTATCAAATTTTAGAAAACAGTTAATATTAATGTACAATTTTTTACTGTTTAATTTTGAACTAATTATAATCTTATTATATTATATACAATATTTTTTCATTCACTCAGCAGGTTTGTTCCTTCTTAATTGAATTATTTCTAGTTAATTTTGATTATAAGCTATCAAAATTATAAAGTCAATTAGTACTTACTTAATTATTCAAGAATGGATTTTTAACATTATAAAAAAAACATTTTAAATATTAAATAAAAAACAAAAAGGAGGCACAGAATTTTATGTAATTGCTACTGAATGACTCGATCTAGGCTTACATATATATTTTTTATTCTGAGTTGAAAATTATAATAAAATTAAATTAAAAATAATACACATACAACAGTATGCATAATAGGGGATACACACAAATATAGAAGCAACCTATAATTGAAATAACTCATGATAAATATATAAATGACATCAACAAGGCATTATTTTTTCAATGAATATTTAAAATTTAAATTATTCTGAGCATTATTACATATGATAAGCGAACAGAGGTAAAAAGTAGCTGCAATTTATAGGAAATGCATGTCCTCTATATATCAAGTTAGACTACCTTTAATGTGGGACAGTGTGGGCTCCGATTGGTAAGCTAAAAAACGTCGGAGATCCCAGGGATTAGATATATTTTCATTATCTAAACAGTACCTGTTTTTAGACGAGTTCACTAAACTCTCTAATCTATTTTACTAATTCAAAAATTGAATCATGTTTGATACATTATGTAAGTAACATAGAATGCATACATATAATGAATTAAAAGTCTCCAATTGTTTGTTTACATTTTTTAACCAAATGAATTTTAGCATAATTTAATCGACGATAAATGTATAATATTATTTAATTTATTAATAATGATAAGAAGTTAATAATATAATTTTAAAACAAACCTTTTCTAATGTTCTCTCGTAGGTTCTGATACTTTCAATCAAGCTGATTGCAAAAGGGTAAAGTTGATTTGCTTGATGAGCTTTATTTACAATGGTAAGTGGTACTCTGAATCCGAGGTTTTTTAAATTTCTTACTTCTTTTGCGAGAGTAATGATCTCGGGTAAGAAATTTACTTTTAATTTCAATACGTTTCCACGACCAGATCGCGATCTTGCACTTTCAATTGTAAATATTCGTCCTGTGACGCCAATGTTACGTTGCTGTACTTTTCGAGACCAATCATCAAATATCTCTTGCGTAGAAAGCTTCAATCGAAAACTATCTCCATCCGCTTTTAATTTGTGACCCTCAATGTAATTCTCCCATCCCTTACCTTACAAAACAAAATTATTAAAATTAATTAAATTTAGAAATGTGTGAAATTAAGTATAACTAAACAATTAAAGGAATCATCTCTTAATTTAAATAAAAATATTTCATAATATTACAAATTAAACAGCAAATAATACATTTCATAAAATGTTCAATGTTACCGATAATTATAATTAGAATGTTGATGTTAATAATGCGAATAAATATAATCTGATAGATGATGTCTATATAAATGTACAAATATAAATTAAATACAAATTAAGTAACTTTAAATTAAAAAAATAGGCCTACCTAATACGTCTTCAACTCGTTTAAGGTACATAGTCAGTTGATAATCTATCTGTTTGACCCAAATAATTGATCCGGAAACTGGTGGAAAATCTCGCACGACACTCATTTTACAACATTTACTTTGTGGATATTGAACCTGTTCAAATAACATAATTCGGTTTTATTTTCCAAAAATTTCTGATTATTTGCATTTTATGTTATAATTATAAACTACTTCATATACCTTAAATTTTTCATGTAAAGCTTCAATATCATCTTTGACTCTTTGTATAAGTTGTGCTTGATATTCTCGAATAGCTCCTCGAATATGTTGTCTGACAAACAAGGCGTTAAATCGTGAGAATATTCTAAACATTTCATTAGCGTTCTTGGCAGTTCCTAATTGATCCCGCAAATGAGCTGTAATTCGCGCTTCAACGCGTTCGATACGTTCTTCGTATCTGTGTACCGCGGCTTCCCAAGACTCCAAGCCTTCTTTTGTAATGTCTAAGCAGTCTACTTCCTTTACATTTTCATATGCCATATTCACCTCACTAATTGCATTAGCATCTGCCGCATCCAAGACAAATTCAACTTTCATGTTGTCATTGTTCGTATTCTCTATTGCAGAACTATTATTATTCTGTCGAACTGTTGGTCTAAGAACCCTGACGATAACAGTTCGCAACTGTTCATGCTGATAACGGAATCTACGCATATGTTCCATTCTAGTTTGGAGTTTTTTGTGCGCTAGGGATACTCGCCATACCATTTTTATGTGTTCATCTCTTTTCTTTTTCACAACGTCCCTCAGCAATCCTGTTAATTTCTCGTACTCATCATCCCAACTATTGAATACTTCGAAACATTGATACATTACTTTCTCAAAGTCTTCGAAAGGAATGTGCATGAGTCGTCTAGTGCTTAAAATTTTAAGCAATTGTTGCCCTAAATCGCGAGAAATTGCCTCAACCAGTCGCAGGACTCGTTGAATCGGATACTTGGTACTTCGAATTTTACGTAAATGCAAAAAAATTTGTTGCACTGCTGAACGAATCCTCTCCAATTCCGTGGCTGATAATAAATCATTAATCGGAAAGTCTTTCATTAATGGACTATAATCGTTAACCGTTGCCAGAGCTTGCTTCAAGCCAGTATCGGTATCAAAACTAACGGTAGCATGGAAACGTTTACCATGCTTAAGTATATCCAGAGTTAATGAAATTTCTATGCTCTCGCGCTTCTCCTGGATTCGATGCAAAGCGCGTTCCAAGTTCAGCCAGAATGATATTTCCTGAAGAGCTGTTCCAGATTCTGGATCACGATTTAATTTTGTTACCTACAAAAATTATTATTTTAGTATGCATAGCTAATGTTTTTATTCCTTGTTAAATATAAATTTCACGAATTTACCTTCTGAATTTCTTTAATCCATCTATTAACACCATTTTGCAATTGATTCAAAAATGTAGAATCTTCGACTTTATCACCAAAATCTGCAACTTTAGGTTTCCTATTTTCTTCAGCACACTGCTTTATGACTTGCTGAACCAAAGGATGAATTGGAAGAGAAATCTCTGGAATGTCAATGTTTTGTTGCAAGTGCAGCAATCCCATTTCTAACTCTGCTATTTTCTTTTCTACGGATGGTGCCATCTTATCACCCTCTCGATCAGCTCTGCCTGTTTCTTTAACATAACTTTTGAAATATGGTGCCATAGTTTTGCTTATAGCATGCAAAGTTTCATACGGTGGTCCATCAGAAAATGTGACAATTCGAAGTTGCGAATGAATCGATTTATCCGCTTCCACTACGG
This sequence comes from Habroteleia sp. ZL-2020, assembly GCA_022817445.1. Taxonomy (NCBI): domain Eukaryota; kingdom Metazoa; phylum Arthropoda; class Insecta; order Hymenoptera; family Scelionidae; genus Habroteleia; species Habroteleia sp. ZL-2020. The sequence goes on from JABFPK010001329.1 coordinate 10,894, forward strand.
TACCCCGCTTGGTGAATACTATGGAGGCCATTTTTGGATTTGTAAAATGGATTTCATTTGATATAAAATATATAACATTTTCTTTTTCTTCTTCACTTTCGCCACTATCTTCCTCTGTAATGTATTAATTAAGAAATAATATTTTGTAATAGTTTTATAATTAGTAATAAATGCATTTCAAAGTGGATAATACACAAATAAAATTATTACGAATATTTATCTGCATTAATATATTAACTATTAAATTAAATTACAATATCTAATTTTCAATTTAAAATAAATTACATTTTTTTAATAAAATCTAGTTAATATATATACATAACATGTATATTATATATACATTTTGATATAATTTTAATATTTTATAATTAAATGTTATATACAGTTCAATAAAAATTTAATATATTTCGAATTTCAATTATCAAAATAAAAATTTAAACTGAGTATATTCTAATATAAATATTATATTTCATACTAGTTTATTTAATATACAATAAATATCAATTTAACATATAACCTATACAAAATCTTTCCTTCCATTAATAAAATTAATAAATAGTTATGTGCAAAAATTTATAAGGAGAGTAATGAGTCATGAGTCTGCCGTTATCAGAGAATAAGATTCTAATTGACTTACAAACTGCGTTTTGGGCACTTGCATAAACTATGAATATACCGCTTTTTAATACAGAAGTCATCTATTTAACTTTGAAAAATGAAACTAATGATTACAGTAGTATTAAAATAATATGCACATGGTAAAATTATTATGCATTTTAAGTATATATATATATATATGCCATTATATATATATTCAATAGAGTATTGAACACAAAATTCAATATTAGTTAATATAAAATGTATAATCATTGAAATTGAAACATATTGAAAAAAATATATATAATTTAAGTATTTTATAATTAAGATGTCATATAAATTTCATAAGAAATAAAAAAAGTAAACCTTTGCTCGAGCTTCGTTGAATGTAAAGTGCCCAGACCTGGGGATCAATAAGAAACTTTTTTATGCAATCTTGGTTGTTTTTGTCTTCTAAGGCTTGATTGAATGCGGGCGGCACCACATCCTCATCCGGATGTAGAATAGATACAGATT
>JABFPK010001330.1:0-12006 GCA_022817445.1 Habroteleia sp. ZL-2020
GCAAAAATAATATTCTCCCACAGTGATAAAACCGCGGAAAGGTTTCAACTGATATTATTAGGTTTTTATAAGATATCTATTTCAAATAACCCTAATCTAGTAATAAACGCTTGAACCTTCACCTTAAAGCAAGACGTATCGTTCAAGTGAAAGAAGTAGTAGCAAAGATGGCGTCGTACCTTATCAGCTCAGGGGCGCGCGTGTGACTTAGGTATAGAAGTGGCAGGAACTGAAGTATTAGAGGCTGCCATGATGGTTTGGCGTCGCTCTAACTCCAGCTCGTTCAATCTTTTCCATAGCTCATCTCTCTCCTTTTCTCTCTTTTTTTCTCTGCAAATTATAATCGATTGAAATTCATATCACATTTATAATATAACTAACCATTACATTGAATACATAATATAAGCAAAATTTCATATGAGTATAAGATAAACAAAAATTTTACTCGAATTGAATGTCAATTATCAAAATAATATTATAGAAATTATATTATAATTAAAATTAAAGCATGTTTGAAATATATTCATATAGCTCAATGAATATACTCACTTTTGCCTTTCAGACTTATAACTGGCAGTAAGTTCATCAAAGAGCTTGCTGTTCATTTCCATAAAAGTTTTAAGAACGTTATAAACAAGGGCAACAATCGTCTGATTCCAATGTTCTTTACTTATTCTATACAACGCAGGAAACATGATTGCCATTATTACATGATTATTTTCTTCGATCAGCGACATTATATACTCGTTGTTCCAGAAATATAAAGCCCTCTCAGCAACCTGGAAAAGCAAACAAATGTTATTATTATACTAAATTTTTATAAGAAATTTCTAGGAAAATTTGTATGAACTTTCTTGAGATGCTATTATTTTTTTCGTAAAGTTCAAGCAGAATAAACTAAGAAATACACTTATAATTAAAATTTATATATAAAATATAAATAAATATATAAAATTTAGCAAACTTTCAAATAAATTTAAATTGACATGTTCAATTGAATACATTATTATATTATGAAAGAAAAGAAGCAAATTATTTGTTTTTATAAATGTAAAACTTTTCAAGTTATTAATAATAACTTGATATTTAAAATAATTTAATTTCTTTTACCTTGTACACATACAATCTGACAAGACGGTAATATTGTATTTAAAATGAAGTATCATGTAAGATATATTTATTAAAGAAATAAGAAACTAAAAACAAAGCCTAACAAAAGACTTTTATTTTATAAAATAATAAAAGTTTTAACGCATGTTCCAAATATAAATCAAATTCATTTAATGACATAATATATAATACATAATGTAATATATACTTCGCTTAAAATGCCACATAACACATATAATTCTTATTTTGGCAGTGCACTAAGATATTAGTTACTTATTTAGCATGACAATTCTATAAATACAATGGAATTAAATCTTACATAATACAAATCAATTTGTTTACAAAATATTTAAGAGTTTATTTTAAATTATCATCAATTAATATTAAAATGTGTCTATTGAGTAGTTGAAAATAAATTCATGTATAAATAATACATTTTCAGAGTTCACGGATTTTTATTATTTAAATTATCTTAAATCTAATCCAGTGATACGTATGTTATGTAGTGCTTGATCTACGATTAAATTTCCTACGATAATTTTGTCTGTGTACAAATTATCGGTAAGCTTTTTAATTTGTTTCTTATCATTGTCATATTTTTATTTAAAAATTAGAATTATTTAACAATATACTATGAAGGAGAATATAAATACCAACACTCTAGAAGATTATCAATCATTATGATAATAATACTTTCTATTTTTTTCTCAAGATCTCGAAATTTTGATTGTAATGTAATAAAGCAACGAATGATGATAAAGTTCTTATAATAAAATGAAGTATATTATTGCAGAACTTATCGACGCCTCTTAAGAATAAAGGGATCCGTCAGAAAAACTGTAAAAAGTAATATCTCAAAATATGGTTATAAAAAGATATAATTATTTCGGAAAATGAGATACCTCAACGAGGTTCATCAATTTCTGATGCCCAGATTTCACGTTTTATTTGTGATTTTCGCTTCTGCAAATCATATTTTGAATACATAAATGCTATTTTTCAATAGCATTTTTCAAAAAGAAATTTTGAAATAAAACAATTGTTCTAATTCTATCAATCTAATCTTTATGTAATAAAATTACATAAAAAAAAAATTTTAGAGATTTAAATTCTGCACCAGAATAATATATATACTTGTATATTTAGATGTAATTTTGATGGAAATTCCATTTACTATTTCTGAAACTGAAAATACACAATTTTTTTAGTTCTACTAATGATTGTCGAAAAAAACGATACCCCCTTTTACAAGGAGAACTTAAAAATTTTCCTATTTGGTAGGTTTATTTATTTTATTATTTATTAATTTATTCCCTATTTGACAAATAAAATGCCATATCCCTTTTCACAACCAAGTTTTAAGATATTCCTTTATTCTTAAGAGGCGTCGATATCATATAAATAAACTCTCCGATCAAATACAATCCATGTTTCATCTTCACTGAATAATTATTTCTTGTGTCCGAATTAAACTAACAAGTTTTAATTAGTAATTAACTCTTTATTATTCGAAAAATAATAAAAATTCTTTAATATAAACATAAAATCTCGTTAACTCAGAAAAATAATTAATCAATAATCTTTTACTTCAATAACGCAACTTTTTCCGATTGATTTAATAAAAATTAAATTCAGTTAAAAATCAAGAAACTCGACTCAATTTCCATATTTTCTCAAATGTTAAATAATTTCTTTTTAAAGCATTAATTATAAATAGTTATATCTCAATATCTCAAATATTATATACAGTTGTATAATATATATCTCAAGTATTAAAAAAAATTTTTTAAGACACTAAGTAAAATTTTATAAAATATTATTAACGGTTAATGAAAATATAAAGAAATTTAATTTCCAAATATAGTAAGATTAATAATTATAAACTAAAGATTATTTATTTGCATTTATTATTATTAGAAATTTGAACTATTTTTACACTATATTTATTATTTTGTATTTTATTTGTTATTTATTATTTTTGAATAACAATTAAAGTCAATATTAATTATTTAGCAATCAAATCAATAATTGTCAACGATACCTGAAAATGTGGGGAAGAAACGCAACGTGCGATTTGCCTGAATAGAGGCTCCTGTATTTTAACAAATTGTTGAGGTTCTATAACGTCCAATATCTCTTCCATTTCGCCGAGAAACATGACCTCCTTCTGGCTACATGTTTTAGGCCAGAATTTAAGGAAACCTCGTATGACCGGCTCCGTTAAAGTAGCGTCCTTCTCTAGAAATTGCACCACGCAGTAAGTTAATTGTGCGTGGTACTGTGATAGACACTTAACTTTATGTAATGGTAACAGCACCTACAAAATCAATCCATAACAACATTAATTTGGTCTATCATAAATGAATTTGAATCAGAGTCATCGCGAAGAATTAAAACGGTCCATTTTCTACTATAATTGGCAACCCTTGTAACTTATTAACCCCCAAGAGTTACTAATCAAAGTCAATTATACAAAAATTATTTAACAAAATATAATTATAACTTGCATATTCTCTTTTCCCTGCCTCCAGCAGTCATAATAAACTAACGCGAAGTAAAAGCGAATCAACAATGACAATAAAGTACAGCATTATTCTAACACACTGTTAGAAATACAAATTATAGCAATACATAATATTAATTCTCCATTAGTTTATTAATAAATGAATTAATATTTTAAATTTATCCAAACACATGATGCATTTAAGCTACAGCTTTAATTCATCGTTTATTTAACTATAAATCGTTCATTTATTTATTTATTAATTGCTAGATTGATATATAATAATGCAATACGATACTTTACCTTTACTAAAAATTGTTTGTGTTCGATTTTTAAAGGAAGTGCAAAGCCATTGATGATACTACCCAATATTTCCAGAAGTTCGCCAACTCCGTTAAAGTGTTCCGTCTCGTACACAAACCTAATCAACATCGAAGTTTCGTAATTAATAAGCAAATACATACACGGAGATTCTTCGACAAAGCAAACCAAACGCAAGTGTTTTAAGTTGGTTGTTCTCGCGCGATTACATCACAACCAGCAATAATTTGACAAAAAAAGCGATCGCGCTTGTAAATATTTGCGCATAATTTCTATTTAATTGTTAAAGAATTTATTGAACTGTTTGAGCTAATAAAGTTGAGAAATTAGTACCTTAAAAAGATGTTGTTTATTTGTTTGCGTATGAAGGCTCGAAGCCCAAGGAACTTGCCGTAAATACGATGTAAAACTGTTTTTAAGAAATCTCTTTCCCTAGGATCCTCTGAATCAAACAATTCCAACAACTGTAACAAATTAGAATCAAATTATCATGCTATAAACAATTATCCAATTATATAAATAATTAGTATTAATGTCCATTATACCAGTCCACATATAAATTCAATTAATATTAAAAAACTAAAAAAATAATACTTCAAAATAAATTTATTTTTGAAATCATTTTATTCAATACATTTTTTAAATTAATTTAAATTTTGACTTTGAGTAACATTAATTAAGAATGGCATAAATAATTATTTAATAAATATTTCAATAACAGAAAAATACTATTTAAAACTACACTAACTCCATTGCATCAGATTTTACGGTTCACCTGAACAATAGAAATAAGTATTTTAACGACTGGAACTTACCTGCAAAACGAATTTTTGGTCGATAACTTTTTTACCAATCGAGGGTAGGAAGTCCGAGGATTCGAGGAAACGTAAAAAGAATTCGTAAACCAACTCAAGGTGGGGCCAGCTCGCCTCAAGGGTGGGATCATCCTCTTCGGGATCGAAGTCCGGATTTTCGCTAGGCGGCAACGTACGAAATAGGTTCGCCGAAATCTGAAATTCAAATCAGTCGTCCATCACTTGATTCCGCACTTTTATCAGTCAACAAATTATACAACCAAATACTCTTTTTACACTGTAAATTATGCATATTCGAACCACCATTTCCACATGTACATATACACAAACAGCAATGTAATTCAGTGCTTTTGTTAAAAAATTCATTCGTTATAATTAATAATCAAATTTTAATAGACTTATAAAACTATGACATAAAACTTGCGCTTTTGCATTCTTTTACAATCAAAATATTTAGTACCATGAATTTAAAGCGCAAACAACATTACGAAAATCGTTAAAATGGCATTTAAAAACCATGACTTCCGATTGGAAAAGTAATATTCCCGATTCTAATAGAAAATAAAGAATTTATACAAATGTTTAACTCAAACTTTATCAATTTTTATGCTCTAAAGTGTAAAAAATTGGAACCGTAAACAAAGATATTTTCCAAAAAATATAACCGGTGTTTTTAAATACTTTACTTTCTAGTTGCATGTTTTATTAATGAATTAACTTATTTCTTTGGAGAATTCTGCGCAAGACTTGAACAATTGTTATTTATTATAAAATTTATATTTTATATATTATAATAATCATATGTAATAATAAACAATAGAAATTTTCTTTAGTTTATTTGAAAAAATTATTTAAGTAATCAATATATATAAATAAAATTATTAATTTATTAAATTGTTTACAAACTCTGGGTATATATCCTCATACTACCAACAAACCGTAGTGTTTTTGCAAGAAAATACAAATCTGTCCAATTCTTGCAAGCGTAACATTAGAACGAACGGCTTTTCTCCATTTTTGAGAAGTGCAAGATGCAAATGAAAATTAACGTCGCTCTGATTCGGTGCCATAAACAAAGAAAACTAGTCTGACCCTTAGATAAAGGTTGACAAAACTTGTACTCTGAAAAGATGTATGTAAAAAAATCTTGTTCGACAACTGGGATGTTTTTTAACACAACTATTCTCACCTTTGTGTGCCACTCGATCATCCACATTTACAAGACAACTTCTTCATTTCACAAACTTAATTACCAAAAGGATAATTAATTATGAGATTTGGAACAAAATTGGAGCTCGGTCACAAGTTGGTATCTCGCTTGTCATGCGAATATTAAAATTAAAATCAATTTCATTCAAACAACAATTAGAACAACCGTGAGTTGGAACAACTTCAGAGAGCAAAAACTGATGATGCTGTTGCCGACAGACGCATTTGATCAAGTGTAATCGCGCTCGTCAACCGCGATATTTATTACATTTGATGAACGTAACTCAAAGGAACTTTCAATAAATCGCGGTTGACGTTAACTAATGCACGCTTTTTCCAACATTTTTTCACTTCGACCCAAAAAAGAAATCAAAATAAATAATCACCGCATTGAAGGCAAAGCAAACATTCAAGCTTGATCAACAATTTCTTTATCGATTTTATGAACTTTATATGTTCGAGGACGAAATTTCGTTCAAATTCCAGCCTAGCGGATTGAAAACTGCTTTTACGGGATTATAGTTTAGAAGAAAAATATTATTTCACATAAAAGTTACATGAAAACTTTTTATCATCTGAAAAACTAAAACTGTATGTCAATGTCAGAATTTATTCCCGATTTAAATCAAAATAATGCGTCTTCTATTCCTTTTTACAAAATTCTGTAATAAATTTGCATTTTGAAGTTCTAACAAGTATAGATATATATATATAAAGTTTATACATCATATTTTATGAGAGTCTCTTTCCATTTAACATTGAGAAAAATAATAAAAATGACATTAATTACAAATAATTTTTAAACGTTATCAATTAATATAAAATAGAAATAAAAAAAACTGAAAAAAATTGGAAGATATTTATAAATATATTATAAATTTTGAAATTAAGTAATCAAAATTATAGCTAGACAATTATCGAAAAATAGTATAATTCTCGAATAGAAAAAAATGTAATATAAATTATTTCAAATATATCAATTTTATGTTCAAACAAACCTAATACATTTAGTACAATTATATATGAGCATCACTTTCAAAATGATCGCATTTTTATATAATTTATGCATTTCATCAAATAAATATGGTGTATAAAAAATAACAAGTATATCTAGTATATCAAATATCATTATATGTAATGAATCACTATATAATTGATTAATTTATACGTGTGAAGTTCCAAACGTTTTTTTCTCAACGAATATTTTTTAATTGTTACATTTTATTTAATTCATTATATTTGATAATAATCTATAATTACATTTCATTTTTTTTATAATACTAGAATTCATTCTTTAGATATATTTTATTATATTACATATGATTAACTTTAACTAATTGATCGGTTACATAATTCGTTGAGAAAAAAACGTTTGGAACTTCATACACATATTAATTTAACAATTATATTTTTTATTACAATGCTAGGAATTTCTAGATAAACTCATACACATTATTATATTAACATTAATGATAATAATAGTATTTTATTAGTACTTCATTTTCCCAATGCAGTAAGATTTATTATTTATTACAGTGTTTTGCAATTTATTTTTTGTTATTATTAATATTAAATTATATTAGATAAAAACATTTCAGTTTTCACTAAGTATATAATATTACTTTCATAAATCTTAAAAGTAACCGTTTTATGTTAAATCTAATTGAAATCAAGTAAGCAATTTTAGTATTAAAAAAAGAACGACACATACGGTGTTTAATGAAATTAAACTTTTGTAAACGTTATCATTGCTCATATTTTTCTATCACTGTTAATACAAATTTTCAGTTGTCAATTATTTAAAATAATTTACCATCTTAATTATTTCAGGGTACACCGGCTCGGTGAGCACACCCCTGCCTGATGTAATGTAGTCCACCAGCTCATTCAGGGTACTACGTTTGATTTCTTTGCCTTTGAGATCTGCGATTGGGTCCATAAAATCAAAAGCCACACAGCATTGTCGCAATTTTCGAATAAATAATTCTTCCTGTTCCGCTGGCGTTGCATCTGAAACACAAACAAATATTATTAAAATATAAAAAATTTCATTGACATTATCTTTTTTTAAAGTTCTTCACGATTTTAAGATGCTTTATCTCCAATTTAGAAATGATAATTAGGAAAATTTTATATGATCAGCAAATTGTAATATGATCATGGTCAAAGAAATGCCATTCTATACATTATTTTTTTTAATTTATCCCGTGAATATGCTATGCATGTATATAAAATAATTGAAGATATAACAAAAAATAGTTTTCAAATTTTTACAAAAATTAGTTCTATACTATACACCGACATTCGTCCCAGAAATTCAAATCGAAGTCGAGTGTAAACTATCCAAAAATTAACATTTTTTTATATTTTTCTTCTCCATTTTCTTAGTTTATAAGTAATTTTTCATAAATTTTAATAATATGTAATTTTAAATTGTTAAAGTAACAATGTACTTTGAACAAAATAACAGAGTAACAAAAATTACTTTAAAATACATTATTTTCATTATAAATTATATAAATAATAATTGAGTTTCTAAAGCTTTCGTGAATACCATTTTTAAAAAGAAAAAAGCAACGTGCATCTTTTTGTGTAAAATTTTAATTACTATTGTTTAAATGCACTTTTCTTTTTCATTTTCCATATTATTTATTGTAAAAATAATTTACAATTTTTGGAGCGGTGATGACCTCAGAGAAATGTGGCCAATGTCACAGGCAAAGAAACACGAATTTGTGGCTGTATCATGGACTTTCAAGAAAAGCAATTTCTCACAAAATCAATTTGCTTAAGTAGCTTGCTTAACTGACACCTATTATTTATGCTAAGCAAAGTTTTTTTGAATATTAAATGTTTGCAATTCCTTAAGCGGCAATGCATCATACAACTTTAAACGATTTTTATTAAAGTATTATATTTTTTTAAGTCGACATGTGACAGGGGCCAATTATCAAAGGTTATCAGCCTTTTAAAAATTATCTAATAGCACAACACCGCAACAATGTTAATAATAAATAAAAATAATAGTATAAGTGAAATTAATATAATAAAAATTAATGCAAGAAAATAAAAACACTATATAATAACTATAGAACCATATATGAAATTAAAATAAATTATAATTCATAAAGAAAATTATTTCTGGTATATACTGAAAATGCGTTATTCGTTAAATATGGAATTGGATTGGTTAAGACGCGTGACAAGATTCTATTTTTAAATAACTGCTGGAAAATGAATTATTCTGAGAATTCGAAAAAGTATTCTTGTTCCGAAAAACGCGCTCGCCCAGCACGTCCGCGAAACTTGTATAATTAATAAACCGAAACTCAAGAACAATTAAAAATTGAGAAGGAGACTGAACACGCAATCGCTCGTCGGTTGAGGAAGTGTACACGAAATTATGAAGAACAAATCGTACTCAGATTGGATAAAATCATAAAGACGCGCGAGTTCGGTTTTGATAGAACGAAATGGGAAAAATGTAATTAATGAACCTCTGTTATCACCATAGTCGTTAATAACGTAAACCAATGGCGGCATTAGATCCAATTTGTCGAAGCTATTGAAGTCTTCGGAATCTTCGTCTTCGAAGGAGGAGTCGGACGACGATGATCTCTGTAGCGTGGTCAAGTTGTCATTGCCGAGTCTGAAGTGTTTAGGAAACTTGGACAACAAGCCGGATCCGTCGCTCGATTTCTTCCGTTTCTCTTTTTTCAGTCGCGCGAGCAAGTTTTTTAAACAACGTTCCATAAGTAAACAAACGGCACGACACGGCACGCCTGCGCACCACGGTTAATATCACGTTCGTAACCCAACGGAAACAGTTTCGAACAGCCAACCAAACATAGCCTATATACGTTAGTTTTTGGGGCCAATGCCCGAGAGTGTAAATAAAAACCACGAGTCTGCAATTGAAGCGCCGAGGGTCAATTTGCGAAGCAACGATCAGAGCAATCAACAATCCAAAGTTAAAAGATTTGTCCGTCCCAAAATTCCAGCTCGACGTAAACGGCGCTCGGCGCCACACACTGCACGGTACTTGGGTTTTGTATAGAACCGCTTTTTCATGTCGAAAATCTTTTACTGGGTCGATAAGGTAGAACGACAATTGAGTGATTCTCATTGGTGGACTTACTCCAGATATTTTTAGAATTTTATTTTTAACCATTTAGTTTCAATTCACATACTCATTTGTACATATTTCTTTGAAATTAAATTTGTCGTTTCGTAAACATTTTTGTTGTACTTTTTTTTTTAATTCCATTTAACACATTAGTTAGATTCTATCTTATAGTTTTTTTTAATTCGACTTTTAAGACACATTTTAAAATCTATTATCATTATATATTTTTTTTATTTTACTGTGATAAAATAAATTAGAAGTATAAAGACAATTAGAAAGAGGAAGACAAAAGTCGATATTTGTTTATCTATTTGGATCAAAGTCACTTACTTATATATAAATCTCAAGTAAATTGTTTTTTAAATTCAATTTAAAATACTATTTTTGCAATTGAATTAGATTATTTGTACTATGCAAAGTGTTTGAACAATGAAATAATGTGTTCAATAATAAATAAGCAAAATTATAAATTCTCTCGTCTTTTTATATAATTTTGTAAATTTTCTTTGTGAAATTACCGTGAGAAAAATAATCAGTGTCTTTGGAAAATGGTAATGAAGAATCACTTGCACTAATTTGCGGTCAGTTTTATTGATTTTTAGTTGTTTTTACAGATTCCTTGTTTTATGCGTATATATTTCTAACGGTTTTATCGTTAATTGACCGCATAAAGGTCAGTAAAGTCAAATAAAATTCTGCAAAGTCGATCAATCATGTCGGTTCAACTGAATTTTATAATAGCTGGTTCAACTTTTGCATTTAACCTTGATGTAACAATATCCCGATTGTTTCAAATTTTATACTTGCGAATTCTACGTATACATTTTTCATTATTTTAAATAAAATTTAACACAAATATCATTTTATGATAAGCCATTAATGATTCTAAGAATGTATTATAATAAAATCCGCTTATAATAATCCTCTCGTGGAGTATATAATTTGAAATAAGGTTAAGCAGAAAACGTTTTTCTGTAAGTCAATATATTTGACACTCGCTAATTAGGACAACAATAGTCGACTGATAACGGTATTCATGATTTTAATAACCGAAAATCCCTGTAGTATACACATTTCAATGTTTTCGTTTTCAAATAGCTCAGGGTGTCTTAATGATGCAATTTTGGCAATTAATTTTCTTTATAAATAGAAAACCAATATAAAATTTTGAAAACCGATTCTGAAAAATTATTTCATTAGTAAAGCGTACGATATCAATTCTCAATTTAATCCAAATAAATAAATATAAGATATGCAAATATTATAAAAAAAGATATAAGCGAATAATTTGTTTCACTGCGATGTAGAAGAATTTTAAAAAATGTGAAAATGAAAAAGATAAATTTAATTGCGCTGATAAACAAAGAATGCTTTGCAAGTAATAATTAATCGCGACTCATTTGAGAGTAAATTGAATTCGCATCGGTGGTGCGGAGACAAGAGAATGCAAGTTGTTTATAACGATAATGATTAACGTTGACAAGCAAAGGGGATAATGCGAGGAAACAAAATAGCCGGCCAGGTAATTGATTATGAAATGATATCTGTAGAAAGTCATGACGTGGTGACACGCGCCCGTTTTCCCTTTGTTTTACAGAATCGATTCGTAAAGCCGTATATTTATTCATAGCTTGCCACAAACTTAATTATTGGCAATCGCTAACAACTGTGTAACAGTCTTAAAACCAACAAAAACGCACTTTTTTTATTCACTGAAAAAAACTTAGCTCATTTGGAGATAAACATATTTACCCAGGCAGAAAGTGCCAACGTATCGCCGACTTTGCAATTAATACAACGTTGATCCAACATAGATCAGTGACGTCGTAAAGCGACGTTGTACCGATGTCGGATTATTAGTAGCAACGCCGGTTCTACGTCAGGCAACGACGTTAATGTACAACGTTGTGTCGACGTTAGTG
>JABFPK010001331.1:0-12005 GCA_022817445.1 Habroteleia sp. ZL-2020
CATGTATATATAAATTATATTTCAAGATCAAATTATTTATATATATAATTTATATATACATGTACACAAATCCTTATTTGAAATTAATATGCGAATTCAACAACGTTAACTTTTGTTTTAAATTACAGCAAAGTTTTAATTTGTTGCCCTTGTATATAATTTCGATATTCATACTGAATTTTGGTTATGAATTTAGTGAAATCAAGCCAAAAAGTAACTTTTGTAATTAATTGGTATAAAATAAGTTGCACTTTTATCCGATGACCAGAATGCGAAATGCTGTAAATAATTTTCACACAACACCTCTCTTATTTTAATAATGAATATTTAAAATTAAAAATTAAACTTGTAATCATGCAACGAGGTAAGTCCTTAGGTTTCCTAAAATATAATTTGTAATTTAAAATTGATTTATAATTTATAATGTTGGTTAAAAATATATTTTTTTGTACGTAGCCCTGACGAGGTTCTTGCAAAAAGAACGAAACGTTTTAATTTAATTTAATTTAATTTAATTCAATATAAAAAATTACAATAAGTCCCAAGAATTTTTATTTTGTTCCCAGATATTTACTTCCAAGGTTTGTAGTGCTCCAAAATGTTCTGCTTTTCCTAAACTATTCTAATTAAATTATCACTGTACTTTTGCTGTTTAATTAAATAATTTATTTACTACTAATTATTATTTATCATTGTTATCAGACGAAACAAAATTAATTTAAAGTTTTACAAAAATTCTAAATACTTGACACTTTGGACGTTAGTGTAATGTTTTAAAATATTATATTTCTCCAAAGAATCTTTAAATTTGTAACCTATTGCAAAATATGCCAAAAATTATTATCTATTACACCTCACGTGCAAATTGAAAAAATTAACCTTAATCGTATAAATTTTAAAATAAAACTTTTTGTAACCTGTAAAATTTATAATATTAAAAAAGTAGTCGTACTCTTCGCTGACACACATTTCATCATCGCGCGCATTTCACTAATGAAACCTTTCACCTAATTACATGTTTCGTCTAAAACATGGTTCCTCCAACATAGACCTCGTTTTGCATGCAGTTTTCCTTCATATATTTATATATAACACATACATTTTATCCAGTATATTCTTTTTATTTCCCTTTATTAAAGATAGAAATCCACTGATTTCATAAATAAACACTCATTTCAGGAAACATGTTTTAAATTGAACAATAATCCAAACAATAAGATTGTACTGCAATTCTCTGTTAACGTGCACATAATAATTCCATTCATTAAAATGCATTCATCAAAACTCAAAACATTGAAAGAGGTAAAGTTAGAACAAAACCTTTCATTGTGCATTTCCGCGAAAGGTACAGAATCTAAACAACTACTTCATTCGTTAAATTGAATTATTTGCACAAATAATGTCTGCATCTCGCGAACAATAACAGATATAAGCCAATTACAACGAATCTAGAAACAATTTCTATTCAAACAGTCATCAAAAAGTTCAAAATAAATGTCTATTATACTTCAAGCACAATAGTATTGGAATACTGCTGAGAAGTCATTAAAATTCATCAGTGACGCATAAGACTTTCATTGTTATTCAGTAACATCGCAGCAGAGCTTCAAAGTTCTGTTAAGTTATTCAGTTTCCAAAACTAATCCAACGGCAATAATTCAGACCATAATATTAATTAAAGTTATACACTTTTCTTGACGACTAATTGCAGAATAATCTTCAACCTCTGCAGGTTCACGCTTCTCGGCGAAAAGGTAACTCAGGTCCCTCGGCCCAGTTTGAGCTGTTTTCTGAAGCGGGACAAGGTGCCGATGAAAGCCTCTTTGGAGCAGTTGGCGTTGTTGTACGACGCTCTGAACAAGGACGCCAGGAAACAGGGTCTGGCCAAGTACTCCGGGTACTCGGACGTCGTTTTGAAGGTGCTGGAAAGTTCTGCCGGCGGCGGCGCGGGGGTGCAGCTGAAGACGCTTTTGAAAAAGACGCTGGATGCCAACGAACTCACCAGGGACGACTCCAAAGCCAAGGCGAGGGACGCGCACCGGGATCTTGGAAACCCGGCGAGCAATCTTAGCACGGATATGCGACGCTTGTTGCCACTTCACTACACTTCTTAAATGAAATCAACACCTCCTTTCTCTGCCAGCGCGTACAACTTTAGATCCAATTTGCCATTAGGCTAATTGCTAATCAAATTTCGACCTGCAAAAGCCATTAAACAATTGTTTTAACTGTCTAGTTAGTAAGCTGCACTTCTGTGTATTTACTTCAGCTATCGAGTTTGTTCAAAGTTGAACCAAACTTAGCAAAAGCTGCGAAATTTACTTGCTACTTCATTCGTTAACCTTTTTCAAACCTCGTCTTGAACCACGGAAATGTAATTCCTAACTTTTCTCATGTTTTTCAAATTTTGTAAATTTTGTGTACTTCGACGTGTTCGACGATAAAAACTTGTTGGTATGAATAACTGGCGGTGTCACTATTAATTCACATGCAGCAAAAATGATATAGTGATAGAAACGAAGGTTTCTTTTGGGGAAAAATTGATTTGGGTTTATTGAATGCTTATGGGAACTTAATGGAGGATGTTTGAATTTTTGTGCAAAGGAAAATATTTGGCTATTTTTTATAGTTATAATTTCTAAATTGAGCTAGTTTGGAAGTAGTTTATAACAATTGTGTGTTGAGGACATTTAAACACAGATCCATTATATGTTATCTATTTTTATTTTTTATAATTATTATGTAATTATAATTATATATGATACTTATACTTATACAAGAATTGTTTTAGATATTAACGTTTAATTAATATTTTGTGTGAAATTGAAAGATACTTTAGAACAGTGCAAGTCTATTTATTAAATTTAATATTAAAAATATTAAAACTACTTGTCTAAAGCATTATTAACAGTTTTAAGTCATCTTAATTGTAAATTTGTTTATTTATTTTGTATTCCACCGAAGTCTGTAACAAAGAAATTGTATTTAAAAATCATTAATTTCACCTCAATCATTAATCATTAATCTCTTATTGTGTTCAAATATATATAACAATAGCAAAATTGACCATTTAAATAAAAGTGAGAATTCAACGATTAAATTTGCAAATTTGAAATCACCAATAAACAACGCAATCAAAATAATTTACATTCACTCCTAACGCCTGATTTTAAAACCAAATATTATTTCTAAATTACTTCATATTCTCATCGGGTAAAACAAATTTCTCAGAACCAGGACGAGGTCAACGGGTAGTGTGAATATATTAATTAGTTTTCCGGATTTAAATGATCCCTTCGAAACGCAGGCGCTTATACTAATTTAAAAAAAATCGATACCGTATTACATGGATCTTAATTAAACAGTTCAAATGCGCCACCTAATGGAATCGTTTAATTAACGATCGTTCGTTAAGTGACCACCGTTCGGACTACTTCGTCTAATTATCGTTTCTAATTACCACATTTGCAATCGCACAATCGTGGAAATATTTCGTTTCCATAAATATGCATGGAATTGGCAAACCGTTCGGTAAACTTAGCTGCAGGGTTGGGCCTAAGTAGTACTTACAATTCCTTCAGTACTTAATTTAAGGATGACAAATTTTGAATTACTAGAATACTTAAGTACTTGAGTAATTAGACTTAAAGTACTTAAGTACTTGAGTAATTAGACTCAAAGTACTTAAGAACTTGAGTAATTTGATTCAAAGTACTTAAGAACTTGAGTAATTTGATTCAAAGTACTTAAGAACTTGAGTAATTAGACTCAAAGTACTTAAGAACTTGAGTAATTAGACCCAAAGTACTTAAGTACTTGAGTAATTAGACCCAAAGTACTTAAAAATTTAAATAATTAGACTCAAAGTACTTAAGTACTTGAGTAATTAGGTGGCAAATACTTCAGTACTTGAGTAATTAGATCCAAAGTACTTAAGTAATTAGGTGTAAAATTCTCAAGTACTTGAGTAATTAGATGCGAAATTCTTAAGTACTTGAGGTGCAAAATTTTTAAATACTTGAGTAATTAAACATAAAAATTTAAGTTTAAGATATTCTCTAATTTAAATATAAGTATTTAAATAAATAAAATAAAATACACTGGGCAAAAAAAACAAACGTGCCACTTATAAATGTGCCAAAAGTACCGAATTTTGTAACCGTCATATCTCGGTTGAATATGATCCAAATTAGATGAAAATAGAAAAAAAATAATCAAAAATGAAATTAAATGAAATGAAAAAAATTTGATTTAGAAAAAGAGAAGTCAAAAGTGTAAAAAAATATCCAACTTTGCGAACTTGTTCCGCAGTAAACAAAACTTTTTGCTTCAATTCTCATTATCAGAGTGATAAATTTCATTGGTTTTCCTTCAAATCACACAAAAATTCAAGTTCTTCTTTTTTACACTTTTGACTTCTCTTTTTCTTTGGGGGGTGGCAGGTGGCAAAAGGGAGTTTATATCACGGTAACCTAGACGACCTTAAAGTAAAAGCTTCAAACTAATCAGAACTCAAAGTTTCACCTAATTTGGATCATATTCAACCGAAATATGATGGTTACACAATTCGATATTTTCGGCACATTTTTAAGTGACGCATTTTTTTCCCAATATATTTTATTTTATTTATTTAATTATTTCTATTTATATTCTAGAGAATATCTGTTTTATTATTCAAGTACTTAAGAATTTTGCACCTAATTACTCAAGTACTTGAGAATTTTACACCTACTTACTCAATTACTGAAGTATTTGACACCTAAGTACTTAAGTACTTTGACACCAAAGTATTTAAGTACTTGAGTACTTTGACACCAAAGTATGTAAGTACTTGTGAGTACATTGACACCAAAATACTTAGGGTCTAAATGCTTAAGTACTTAAGTACTTTGACACCAAAGTACTTTGGGTCTAAATACTCAAGTACTCTTTTCACCTAATTACTCCAGTACTTAAGTACTTTGACACCAAAGTATTTAAGTACTTGAGTACTTTGACACCAAAGTATTTAAGTACTTGAGTACTTTGACACCAAAGTATTTAAGTACTTGAGTACTTTGACACCAAAGTATTTAAGTACTTGAGTACTTTGACACCAAAGTATTTAAGTACTTGAGTACTTTGACACCAAAATACTTAGGGTCTAAATGCTTAAGTACTTAAGTACTTTGACACCAAAGTACTTTGGGTCTAAATACTCAAGTACTCTTTTCACCTATTTACTCCAGTACTTAAGTACTTTGACACCAAAGTACTTTGGGTCTAAATACTCAAGTACTCTTTTCACCTAATTACTCCAGTACTTAAGTACTTTGACACCAAAGTACTTTGGATCTAAATACTCAAGTAATTGAGTAATTGAACAAAAATGTACTTAGCTTGCCCAACTCTGCTTAGCTGCAGATCAGCGTAGAAAATTTGACGTAAGCGCCATAGGTGAGTGCCAATAACGAGCTCAGCCACTGTATCAGCTGCTGGTGAAATTCCGAAGGTTCGTTTGGTTTCTGAGTTGTCATCTCAGGTTCGTCAATTCCGTCCAGCCATTCTACTTCGTCTGTAGATTCATCGAGCGTGAACGTGATTTGCTGTCTGTTGTTGAAATCCCCAAACGACCACCAATCGTCGGTCGTGGTGCTCGAAGAGCTGGTTTCTTCGACGTCGTTCTTCACGTCTGCAGGATTCCTTTCCAGAATGCGCTCAACGTTGCCAGTAGCTTCAGGTTTATGGAAAATGAAGTTGTACGTGGCGCGTATTTTGCCGAAGAACTTATCAAGAGGCGGTTCTTCCGTCGTTCGTGGCTTAAACGTTGTATCCTCCTGAATTGGAAACAGTTTTGTGATTTGCGGTTTGCCATCAATTTGTTTAAGGAAAAACTGTAACAAAATAAAAAATGATATTACTTTCTTTCTTTTTCTTTTGACGCTATGTAGTTCAATACTTTTTTCAGATTTAATTTCTGGAACTTTTTAGAAAATTATAGAAATATTGAAGTAAATAATATTAATTACGAGTGTTAAAAATAAATTGTGTAATTGAGAATTTATAAAAGTATTTAACTTACTTCGTATGCATAATTAGTAATTTAAAACAATGCTTCCCAAAATGCTATTCCGAAAACAATTGATTGTGCAAATTTTGTTGTAGAATCTCAATGCACAAAGATGCATAAAACAGCACAGCTTTTATCCTCCATTGTGTGAGGAGATATATATACCCGGTTAAAAGATCACGAGTTTTCATACAGAGGAACTAATGTTTATGCATTGCAAAAAAAAGACACGAAAACTCATATGTGTACTTTTGATATAAAAATGCATATCTCTCTTGTAGCTTTACAAATTCTCTTACAAAAAGAAAAAATTGTTAATAAATTAATAAAAATTTAATAAATATATATTATTAATTAAGACAAGCTGTTTTTTGTTTGCAAAGAAGCTTTTAAACTCGAGTGAAAATTATAATTTTCAAAATTCAAAGTTTTTTTCTACTATTAATTTCTAACTAATTTCTAGCAAAACTTTTTAAATTTGAAAAATGTTTAATGAAAGTTTATCGTGCGTTTCGAACGTCGCATTTAAGTTCATTTATTAGTTAACAAAGTTGAATAGTTTATAATTAGTTTGGATATAAATAAATGTAAATCGAAAATGAAACCGTAAAAATTGTTTTAAAAAATCGAATTTGTGTACGTACGCAGAGAAGAATGTATATTGCGAAGTGCATATTTGCGTCAAGTCTTAGTACACTGTTCTCGAACTGCTGAGTTAGATCAGGCTAAATTGGTTTGATAGTTTGAACAAAATTATCCCAAACGCTCGGAAAATATCGACTGAGTGCTCGGGGAACATCAAAATCAATATATCGATTTGCGATGCAACGACGTAATGCCAATCCAATAACGAATACACGCAATCCTTTATCGAGTTTATTGTAATGCTGCAACCCTCCACCATTGTCCAAGCCAAATCATTGACTCAGAATTGCTTAATGCTTCTGGATTCCAGTCACGTATTTTGACCTGCTGAGTTGCTAATGAATACCTCGAGCTGTAAATAATGTTGCAGTTTCTATTACATAATAGGTCAAGGAACATTTTTTTGTATTAATTATAATCAATGGAAATAATTATGTAAAAATGTTAAATACCTGACGAAAGAAATAAATCCTTAAATAAATAAATGTATTTAAGGATAAAACTTCAATGTTTGATTAATCGTTCACTTTCAATACTTTTCTTTTTCTTCTTCATCAGCATTCGTTCTTTGATCTGGAAGATCGATTTTTATGAGAAAACTGCAAAGTAAAATTCCGTTTTCCAATGCACTGCACTGAACTGAAATGAAATAGGTCACGAAAACATGAATTTTCATTTACCAAAAATTAATCGTAATGTCGATAAAATAAACTTAGGACATTGTAAGCTGAAATAAAATGTTATAATGAAATACAGAAATCATTTAAAATGCAAATTTAATACTACACCTTAAAATTAATTAAAATTTAATAATATTAAATTTATATTTTTAACAAGAAACTTAAAACTCGTAGTAATTTTCAATTTAAATTGTAAGATATTGTTACATTTGCATATGTATCATTTTTATCAATTTTTAAAATTAGAAATCTGCTCCTACTAAAATATTATGACCTGAAATACTGGAATTGTTGTCTTTTATGTATTACTACAGAAACTAGCATATTAGAGTATAGGTTTATGATGGTTAGGGTGAATACAACTTCAATTAACAGAATAAATATATGCAACACATTTCTTAATATCAGATTTTATAAAATGATTATATACACCTAAGTTTCAAATGCCTAACTTTGTCTCTCTTTTCATATTATAATTATATATAATCGAAAAAAGTGATACATATATATTTTTAATCATAGAATAATAGATTAGGGAAATAAAAAAATGAATGCTTGAATGTTTCACTACGCCTTTATTTTATTCAAAAATATTTCGGTCTGAAAAATACACATTGCTTTTTGTCTTCTTTTGGCAATCGGTATTACATATCATACATCATAACGATTGTAATGAAGTAAACACCTGCGAATCGCAAATTCGCAATACCATAAAATTACAAATTTGAGTACACTTAAATTCTAAAGCATTTGACCGAAACGAACGTACTAATTCTAATTTCACGGCAACATAACGACTAAACCTTTGTAAATAAGTCAAGTGAACACAAGGAAGAGAGAATGAAAATACTGGCGTTTACATTCACATGTAAAATCTTTGGTTCTATGATTATGTTACATGATTATGCGAGGACGAAGTGCTCTACGTGGCGAACTTGATTCGTACATCTTAAATACACAATTAAAATTCACGTGGACAGTGCTAACCAAATTATTGGAATTATAAATCAATAATTGTCAATTATTCGCCACATTATCTCGTTTTTTTTAATCGAGCATATTCAAATATGCGTTGAGACCAATCAGAAAATGAATTGAAATGAATTTAAAGATTTAAAAGTCGAGATACGAGGTACATAAGTCATTAATAATCGTAAAAACATGCGCGTTTTATGATATGGACCGACATTCTGACACGCTGCGTTTAAAACTAGAACACTGAGTTTGCGGTTTTTGTACACCCTTTTTACATATTTAGATTAAGGCTAAATACACATGTCAGACACACAATTATTAGGAGTTTTAAAAAATTAAAAAATTCGCACTGCAAACTTGGTGGGCTTGGACGTTCTTCGAACAAAGCGTTTAATAAAATGTAACGGTCACCATTGAAACCCGGTTGTCTCATAATACATCTTTGGAATTGTGAGTCGAGTTCGATTGTTCAGCGTTAACTTTTCTTATTTTAAGTAACTGACGGAATGTTATTATTAAGTCACTTAGCAGATAAATCTTGTCTCGTGATTTAGCATCAAACAATCGGTCTCGCCCCGAATCGAGCACATTGTCACTTATATTAGAATATACATGAATTATCATTTCAGCACAATACGCTTGATACTTATGAAAGTGAATTCGACACTTTCTTGCAACCTTATTTATCTTATTTACATTTGATTTCATAAATTGAACCACAAAACATTGTTTTTTGTCCACTATTTATAAGGCATTATCTAATTTCCTACGTTTTAAACAGGTTTAATTGGTTAAAAACTTGCAAACTAATCGAAATGTTACAGAACTTTTCTCCTAATTTACAAAATAAAAAGTAGTTCATAATAAATTAATTTTTATAACGTATTAAAAGTCGTGCATAATATATTTACAAAAATATAATATAATCGTAATGAGAAATACCATACAATATAATTTTGCAACCACTTGGTTATTAATTAAATATAAAAGTTTGTTATCTACAATTTGTGTACTTCAATGCAAAATCATCATTTTCATTTTTTTAATACTTAATTAATCTGTACTTTGAAATGGCATAACACATTTTGTACACTCTTTATTTTATTTATAAAAAATAAATTTAGAAAATAATTATCAATAAAATTTATTATTAAAAAATATAATAAATGATTATCACAGAAAATGTATTATATTTTTTATATCATTCATTTTAAATATTATTATTTAACTACATTATTTAACTAATTGGTAAAAATATTCAAATTTAAGTGTTAGTTATTATTGTTTAATTGTCATTATCATTAAAAATTCTGTAACATTTTTACTGACTGCATTTTCGTTTTTTTTGTTGATTGATTAAATCAGACGTGCTAACGTTACTGAAAGAATGACGAACATTTGTGTTATCTATGAGATCTTAATAAATAAGTCTCCAAAAAATTCCTAAATTTACTTTCTTTGAGCATTTAAGGAATATTACAGTCGAGGAATGTGCATCTTTCGTATTTCCTATGCACAAGGATTACGACGGATTTTCTGCACTTTAACTCCACCCTTGTAATCGACTAGATTATTTAAACAAGGAAAAACTATTTTCATTTTCATGTCATCATTAACAATGGCTAAGTTTTGCATTATCGTATATATCGATATCGATTCACATTTTGTCATTTTATTTTCAAACTCTGACTCTTCACTTCGCTCATAAAACACCATAACTAATGCCATAACTCAGTATTAAAAATTGCTTAATTTCATTTCACTTTGAATAACTCTAGACGGTATAATATATATTTATATTTTTCTTAAACCCTAACCATATCCAATGTACAACAGGTTTTTCATATCATATATTAAACGAGATTCGGCAGCATTTAGGTCTTTTACTCGTAACATTATAATTACATTGTTTCTACACAAATGAACACCCCGCAAATTAGAAAATATAAAATAAAGATAAAATTAACTAAAAATATTCTTGTATAATTGAATCAATAAAAAAAATATATAACTTTTTTGCATTAAATAATGTAAATATGAAAGTATATAATATAAAATAGCATTTCGTAAAAACGTCTCAATTATTGGAAAAATTAAAAAATGTAAATTATAAATTATAATTATTATATAAATTATAGAATGGACAAATTTTATGAATTTTAATGATGAATATATTTGATCATACCAGATCCACCAACTTCATAGGAAAGGTTCACTTTGATAACGTCCAATATCAATATTCGTGAAACTGTAAAATATTAAGTGACAGTTTAAGGATTTAGCAAACTGAAAAAATATTGTTTTTAACGTCTGATAAAACTGTTACTGACTATTTTCTATTTTTTGTCATTTTGATCACAGGGGTACCTTTAAGATCGTCAACGAATATCACAATTTACATTCATCTATCCAAATAGTTAGGGCGTTGAAAATCCCTGGCATTTTCGTTTGCAAATTCAGATACAAACTTAATTTATTCTACCCTTTCCTCGAAACAAAAGAATTTGTTGCGCAACGCATTTTTGATAAAATATAAATGATCATTACAATGAGATCTATACTGAATTTTCCTATAACTAAGAGGGCATCAAATACCTTGTATTCTGCGGTAAAATCTCATTCATGTTCACGGCTTGCTGTTGAAGCATTAAGCTGTCTTTCATAGCTTGTTCTTTAAAAGCAGAGAAAGTTTGAATAAAGGAACTATCCTTTTGCCAGTTGTGCAATTGCTGCATTATCGAGGAATCCTGCTTCATAAAATTACCCTCCTTTAAGACAAAATTTACGTCTTGTTTCGGTAAATTTAAGTTGTCAGTGATTTTATCTAACGATTCCTTGTTATCGATAAGAATAATATCTTTTCTGCCTTTGTTTCTCTTTATACCCAAATGTGTTTGGGTATGCTTATTTAAATGATCTTTCCGAGAAAACGCTTTCTGACATACAGTGCAACTAAAATTTTTGTCACCAGAATGAATAACATAGTGTCTGGTTAAGTGTTCGTTGCGCTTGAACGCTTTTTGACAAACTGGACATTTAAAAGGTCGCTCGTCCGAGTGACCTCGCATGTGCTGATCTAGGTGTTCTTTTCGTTTTAGCATTGCTCCACATTCTTTGCATTGATATTTGCGTTCCTAAAAGAAATTTCAATATTTCTTAATATGATTTTATAGAGTTTAAATACTAATATTGTATAACATAATCAAATTCTTGTTAGCAATAATCATAATAATTATTATATAAATACAACAAATATTTTTTGCACTTTTATCAAATTTAATTAAGCATTATTTTCATTACCGTGAACTTAAAAAAATGCCTTTACACATTTGCCTTTAACATTTGAGAAAGCTATAATAAAACTTAAAAAGAAAATACTTTGAAATTTCCTGAGTTATTATATTAGAAATAAGCTGATATTAATTTATATAAGTATAATTAAAATCGTTATCATTAAAATATTTAATGTTTTTTTATTTTTTCGTATTTTTCGAAATATAACAATTAATGCAATTGTTATTTCTTTTCAGTTTATTATCTTTCAATTTTAATTATATCATTGTTCTACATTAGCGTTTGCGTTGTGTAAACGTATTAGTGATTGAAATTTCGTCGTAATAATCATTTATTAAATGTATACTTGCATTACTTAATGT
>JABFPK010001333.1:0-11998 GCA_022817445.1 Habroteleia sp. ZL-2020
CTTCCCTACAACTCGGAAAATACTTTGAAAACATTATATAGCCGGCTGTTTTATTAGACTGTGTGTATAACAGTAATCAATGATGGGAATGTTACCGTATGTTCTTAGGAAATCAAGCGATTCTCTATACATTTATATATATTTAGAATGCAACAAAGAAAAAATAGATTATGATGTTATTTTTATTAAACAATTTTTGTTAAAAAGCACGTAAATACATAAATTCTAAAAAAATATGAAATTATAATTATGCATAATTTGCAAGTATACCCCGTACTATCGAAAGCTGAACCTCTAAATTGGCATATAGGCCAGTTTAGGTTAACAACACTGAAATTGAAACGGCAATGGTGCAGTAACGTTCTTAATATAAAATTAACTATAATTACAGTTATTATAATGGTATGAATAATAGTGATGAAAATTTTTTTTTCAATTTGCTTCCGCAAATAGTATTTTGTTTGCGTCAATAAGTTTCTGAGCATCCTTCCACCTGTATAAGACATTTTTTTCACATATAAATTGAATTTGAAAAGTTTTATCAAATTAACTGGAAAATGCTATCGAGAAATGAGAAATTTTAAAACAGAAAAATTTGGATTGTGCTAATACTATTCATCTAATCTTTAATCAATAAGACATATCTTGTAGAGATTTAAATTCTGCGTCAGAATAATATAAATACTTGCATTTTTGGATGAGTGTTTGAAGAGAATTCCATTCATTAATTCTGAAATCCGACCTAAAATCAAAAATTTTTCCAAGGTGGGACCTTCTTAATTTTGGGGGGTCAAAAAAATGAATGTTTCAGATCTTGTCAAATTTAATGCATATGATATTCCTGATGTGAAAGAAGATAGAAAATAGTATTTGAAGTGCAAAATAGAAAAAAAAAATTTTCACCAACTTCAGGTGCTCAGATTTCAAGTTTTTGAAACACAAACTGAAGCCTGAGATGAAAACATTTTTTTTTTAAATTCTCTTCCGTAAATCGTAGTTTAAGTGCATAAATAAGATTCTGAGCATCCCTCCATCTATATAAAACTTTTGCATTACATTTGTACTGATTTTGAAAAAAATTTTCAAATCACCCAAAAAAATGCTATCGAAAATGCGACATTTTAAAAATGAAAAACTTGGATTACGCTAATACTATTCATCTAATCAATACTTAATGAAGCTTTTCTTGAAGAGATTTGAATTATGCATCAGAATAATATAGATACTTGTATTTTTGGATGAGTGTCTGAACAGAATTCCATTCATTAATTCTGAAATCCGACCTAAAATCAAAAATTTTTCCAAGGTGGGACCTTCTTAATTTTGGAGGGTCAAAAAAATGAATGTTTCAGATCTCGTCAAATTTAATGCATATGATATTCCTGATGTGAAAGAATATAGAAAATAGTATTTGAAGTGCAAAATGGAAAAAAACAAATTTTTCACCAAATTCAAGTGCCCGGATTTCAGGTTAACACCAACTGAGCATACTATTAAAAAAAATTTTCTTCTACTTTACTTACCCAAAACATTTTTTGGGTGCATAAATGAATTTCTGAGCAATCTCCAACTGATATAAGACTTTTTTATTAACTGGAAGTTAGATTTATTAAATGGTTTTTTCAATTAAACGTTTATTTTGCGTGACCCATAGCTAACCTACTGAATTTTTCTAGCATATCTATGCAAATGTTGTGATTTGAAAAAATGACACACTTTCACAGAGTTTAGAAAAAACTTATCTTTTAAATTAAAGTAGCATTTCATGCGAATTACGACAATTTTAATTACAAATATACAAAAAATGTGTGAAAAAATTATATTACTTTTCCATTTCTATTTGCAATTTAAATGCTTACATCTGCATTGATTTTTTTAAAGAGAATTGTTATATATAATAATATATATAATTGAAAAGTCTCGAAATGGTAAAATATATTGAAAAATACGCGTTGGATTAAAAAAAAATAAAAACACTTGTGTGTGTGTTCAATATTTTTTCGAATGTTATCCTACAATACCAAATTTAATAGCCCACCACTACCGATTTAAACTCTGAAATTTTAAATGTAAATCCATATTTTTTTATTGCAGATTCAGATTTTCTGTTGAAAAATAAGTTAATGATTTTGTATTAGTGTAATAATATTCTGTTTTAATAATAATTTCAAACATTATGCACATATTTAAACAGTTGGAACTGTTTTTAAAGTTATAATGGTCTTTTGTGCAATTTTTTAAAGTAAAATCTGTTTATTTTTTAAACAATTATTATTAAAAAAATATTGTTAAAATAAAACCTAATATATTTTGTGGCGTAGATTCCGAATTTTGTTAGATTAGAACAAAATTGTCCTCTAACCTACTCCTAAGGGATTGGAATAGGTGGTTAAGGTTGTTTCAAAAATATTGAATACCTATTTTCCGTGTTCTCGATCCAACGTATACTTCAAAAAAATTTAACATTTTCATTCACCCTGTATATAATGTATATAGTATATATAAATATATAAATTGTATAAAATATGTTATATATAAGAAAAATATATTTTTACTAAATTTTATACCCTTAAAAATAATTTCCTTTCTTATTGTTAATATAAAAACACCTTACTTTTGATGTTAATTTTCAGATGTAAATTTACTCCTTGCATATGCAAATTGTTTAGCACAAGTGAAACCGTAATTCCAGAATTCAGGCGTTTCATTTCTGAGCTTACTAAGTATTGCATGCGTCAAAATTTCTATGCATAATAAATTAAAAGTTTTTTCTCATTATATGAATATTTCTATTAATTTATAATTTATTGTTTCATTCAATTTCATTAGAGATTGTTATCTTTAGGATATCTTGTTAAACATTTCAACAAATAAATGTAACAATTTTGCAAATCCAACGGTGTATTTTTATTTAAATCCACAAATTTGTTAATCCGGTTTTCGTGCAACAATTGCACACCTGTATTATCTATGCTAATGTTGAACAAGATGTATAAAATTTGTCTAAAACGAAATTAAAATATCTCTTTAAAATTATTTTAATATTTTTCTATTAATAAATGCTTTTGTCAATTGAGTTAAATGGTTATATTTTGAGAAAAGAAACCTCTTTAAATCTTTTTCGGAAGATGACCGCACATTTGGTAAATTTTGTATGAGATTTTGAAGAAGGTCTTTGCCTTCGGAACACGAAATTAAAAAAATTCTTCCTCTAAAGCTTGCAGATATATTAACGACTGTACCTAGAAGACCCATCAGAAATTTAAAGGCATCGTTATCTATAGCTTCTGAATTATTTTTGTGAACTTTCACAAAATATTCAAAATTTACATTTACAATCTTTACAAATTCTTTCAAGTCAACCTGAAACTGTATTTTATCAATAAATAAAAATAATACAATTATATAATAATTTCATACAATTTAAATTATGTAAATCATGGCATATATTTTTTTTATTCATTAATTTTTATAATAAAAATATATATCAATTGTTCTTAAATGCAAAAATTCATATTTATTAATGATTTATATTTATATATTTTTAAATAAACTTTTGCAAAATTAAATATTTATGAAGAATAAATAAAATTTAAACCATACTTTTTCCAGCCAAATATTAACAACGGCAGCACATTTTGAAGCACTCCACATGAAAGTGCAAAACACGACTCTTAGATTGGTATAAAATTTTTTTTTATTACAAATCTGAAAATATAAATCCATTTTATACATAATATACAATTTACAGTATAAGATATAAAAAATGAATCAAATGGAAATAACTTGTTCTTTTAAGCACAGTATTTCATAATTAGCTTCTTCTAATTGATTTTTTTTAATTTCTAATTCTGCACGCAATTGTTCAACTTCTTTATGTTTCTTTGAAGAATTTGTATTGGAATTTTCTACAAAAATATATTTCAAAGCTATTGAACAATCTTGGATATTATATTAAAATGATCCAAAGTGTTTCAATTTATCACTTGTATATTATATTATGTTCAAAAAAATTGAAAAAAAGTCAAATTCAAATGAAATTTTAATAAAGTTATATTAATTATAACTATTTTTTGAAATTCTTTACTATATAGTAATTACTCTCCACAAAATCAGTAGTTTCGTATAGATCGTTCTTCGAATAGTTTAATGTAAAAGGAGGAAAGTTATAAAATAAAGACGGGCTCTCATTTTCCTGTTGAGTAAAATTTGTAAATGAGTTGGGCATGCTGAAAAGTGAATTGTTTATTTAGATATTTCAGCAATTAACACACAAATTCACGGTTTATTACTTGTCAATGAAGAAAATACCTTGTGAATAATTTCTATTTCTTTTGTATGTTCAAATTTCTCATTTACTTATATAATTTCTTAGAACCCTCATGAAAGCAAGTATTTGTTATTTATAACGACATTTATATAATTTTGGAAAACGCAATTTTTGTAAAAAGTGTGTTGAAATAATTACATTAGTTGATTATTTACACTGCAGACATGTCATTATATGACATGAATGTAGGGATAGATGCAGACAGATCGAATTTAATATTTGAAATATGTAAAAAGATAATATTTAATTTACAAATTTAATAGTATATAAAGCAATACTTTGTAGCATAAAAAGTAACTTTATTATCTATATTTCAACTTTATTTGATAGCAAAATACATTTTAGAATATTTTTTTTACTATAATTATTATATTAAACTAATCTTCATTCAATCAATATAAACTGAGAAAAAATTGTCACGAATAATTACTGTTTAAATGGTAATCCAGAGCCATTAAAGACATAAACATAAAAATTACTGTTTTAAACTAATAAAATAGAATTTGTTTCTGTTTAAAACACTAATTTTTATGTTTATGTTTTTAATGGCGGTGGATTACTGTTTAAACAGTAATTATTCATGACAAATTTTTCTCAGTGAAAGGAGAACTTTGCCGTGATATTGCATGGTATATAAATGTAAATCATTATATGCGTCATTCCTCACGAAGCACAGGACGACAGCAGCCGAATATTAATTTTTTTAAAAGCTTAATCTTCTGATTTGTTTTGTAATAAAGTAAATGTAATAATTATGAATTTATTATATTTTAAAAGGGATAATACAGATCCAAAAATTAATTAAAATGTTTATTTATAAGCGATTTGATGCAATTTCAATGATTTTGAAAAACCATTGAAGAAATCAAAAGTTTTAAAAGCTAATGCTCAAAATAGCATTTTTTTTAAATTAATCATTTTCCCCCTAAAAGAATACGTTTAAAAAAAATTCTTAATTTTTATTATTATTTTTAAAAAGTTATAATTGACAAAATTATTTTGATGCAGGTAAACGGAATGTTAAAGTTTCTTAAAAATTTAAATTCGGTCGGTGTCAAGTTTTGCTGAATTTGCATGTAAAACAATCCATATATATATATGATATACTGCTGACTATATATATTGCATTATTCCGAAAATATTTTTTCAGATATAACTTTAAAATTTTGTAAAAGAAATTTATTAAATTTTTATAATTCTATATATAGAGAATTTAATTAATTATATTTTATAATTTAAAAAAAAACAAGAATTAATATAATTTTATAATTATTAAGGTGGTAGTTTAAGCGTTATTTACTAGATTAAGGTTATTGTAAATATATGTCTTATAAAAACTTAAAAATTTAAATTGAAATTAACACACGATTCTATCACTCTAGAAAAATATTTTTTTGCAAAAGATACATTTTTTGTTGTGTATTTTTGCTGTAAGCACGAAATTAATTTTTGAGGTGGAAAAAAATTCGCTCTGTAAATTAAGGAAAATTGCATCATTAAAGCTGTTTCTTTATTTAATATAGTATTCTTCCATTAATTAAGAACCGTTTGAATATTTACTTAATAACTAATTCAATAACAAAAAAATAATATTAAAAATCACCCTAACTCAGTTGAAGCAGACTTGTGTTACCCCCTTGATCTAGTAATTATTGAGAAGTTGGCAAGTTCTTAGAATATGTTTTGGGGGAAACATAACTTCGGTAGATACTATAGGGACTCTAAACGCCTATTCTTGAAATTATTGTATGAGAGTCGTGTGAGTTTGCTACCTTCTGTGCCAATTTTGTATGTCTCTTTTTAGCACATAAACAGAAAAAGATAAAATGTAGCAGATTTTAATGCTCTAGCAAATTTAACAGATTTGCGATAATTTCAAGAATAGGTCTCTAAGAATAGGATACTATTCTTAAAATTCAAAATTTATCTTTAATTGAAGAAATTTTTGAACGCTTTTCTTATAATATATATAAAAAAAATGTGCAGATTCAAAGTGGCATAAATTAGCGCGCCAATTTCTGAGCGTCACTCAATAGACCGTAATTATAATATAAATAAGTACACACTGTATAATTCCAGAAATGAAATGGAATTAAAATGATAATAGCAATACTATAATGCAATTTATATAAGTTAATATTCAAGAACTGGCGCGCTTTTTACCCGACGATTTCAAGTTTAAAGAACAATCTCTTTGGGCATCTGTCAAATATTAGCTCTGAAAAATATTTGGCGTTGAAAATGTGACAACTCCGCACCCAGTAGACACAACCCAGTTGCCACATTTCTAGTGCCAATGCTTGTATTCTCATTTTACCGAAAGTAAAGGATAAGAGCTCTGGACTTGGCATAACTCTGTCCTTGTCTTGTACTAAATCCACTCGATCGAATCAATTTCTTAGAATATTTTTAGAACTGATTGAAAATGTTAAATAATTTAACAAATCATAATTATATGAGATATTTTTTAAACAACTAATCGTATAAAAAACTGTGCTTTTAATATATAATTTATTTTATAAATTTAAATTCTATGAATTAATACTGGATGTATAAAACGATTTATATTCCTATAATGTTTATAATAAAAAAATATAAAACTAACCTTTTATTTCCATAGACATTAAACTTCACAAGCCCATTTATAGTAACTTAAAAGAATAACCGTTTCTTTTCGGGATTTAAACGGCAAGCTTACCTTGCGAAAGCTCCGCGTGGTTGTGCTTGGGTGAGTTTAAGAACGCCTTTATTTTTGGAGCGCGTACGGGACTCACACGGCGTCACTCGTGCGCGTCGCAACGCTCATGTTTTATGATGCTGAACAAAATAGTGATCGTAACTCTGTGTATGTAAAGATTACTTTTGTGTGCTACAGATACGATTAAGGAAACACTACCTCGAGCTACTTAAGATCAGCAGCAGGTAATTACACCCCGCAAATTATCCCGCCAATTTTTCACACCCCGCGGTACAGTTTTACTGACGCGGCGGGTTTTCGATCGCGATCCAAATGTTTGTTCCTTTTTTTCTCAATTAAAACAACAACAAAAAGGTGCGCTTTGCATCGTTATGTAAACGGTTGATTAGCTATCGCTCGAGTGTTTTTATTATCTTTTTCTCATAAATTTTAATTGTAATTATCTGTCCACATGTAACTGTTAACCCATTGTTTTGGCAGAAAAGAATAGTAACGATGTTTACAAAGGGTGAAGAGGTTCTAGCGAAGCATCCTGAATCACGCGATTTCAGTAAGGGCAAAATCATAGACGTAAAGGGAAGTAATTATCGTATTAAATTTTCGGACGGAGTTGAGCACGTCGTCTCCGCTACCGATGTCAAGGTAAATATTACATAATATAAAAAATTCATATCAACTTTGAGTACTAAAATATATTACTATAAATATAAACATGGATAAAACCATAATTAGTATACTTCATTTTTAAATAAAAGTGTTTAGAATTGTATTTTAAAAATAATAGAATAAAATCTATGGAATACTTATATGTTATATTATTTATTTGAACTAATTTTAATATTAATTTCATTGGTAATTATTATTTATATCAAATAGATTTATAGGGCTATAAATTAAGTTTATGTATAATTGTATAAATTTATAATAAATGAATATAAGATTAATTAAACAAATATAAATGTCTTTAATTTTCTGGCGGGAAATACTTAGTATGTATATGGTTGAGAGTTTTCTATTTTTTATGTTAGATATGCTAAACATATATCATAATATATGTCAATTTGTTTCAAATATCATATTATAAATAATTTCATATTTTCCATATTTCCCCTATAAAATTAATATGAATAATTTCAAAATATATGAATTATTTTCATTTATTAATTTATATAACATTAATTAATATTTATTATATGTTTAATTTGTTTACTTATCACATTTTTATATTCAGTTAATTATTATTAATTAATTATCTTATAATTAATAATTATAAACGATTATTCAATTTATTTCAAATCTAATTTTAATAAAATTATTTTTGTATTAAATATTTACAGTCGAAATTAATTTGTTGAAGCATAAGGAATTTTTTTAATTAATTATTATTATTATTTGTATCTTATATAATTTAACAATTAATTTTTACCAAATGTGTGGCCTAATATTTTCTTTATAGAAATATAAAAGGTTTACTTCTAATAATAGTGTAAATTAACTTGCAGATTAAAAGAGCTTCGAGGAGTACTACTAGATCAAAGGTGGAAAAAAGTCCGACTCGATCTGCAACTCAGCGAAAGTCACCCGGAAGACCCAAACAAAGATCTCCGGGAAGATCTCCGGGAAGATCACCGGGTAGATCGCCTGCTAGGGCTCGCAAACCCAGATCACCAGTGATCGAGAAAATGGCAAAGATATCAATACAGCGTATTGATTCCGAGAGAGGTATTCACTCAGTTTTAAGTACTATATATTTATTTTTAATATGCAAACCTTTGTAACTAATATTTCAAAAACAACTAAATGTTATATTTACTAAACCATGTCAAAATTTTCCTGATGTGTATATAATAATGCATTACGATAATCTATCCATTTTATAAATACTTTCATTCGTTACTTAATTATTAACCTATTTAAAATATGATTATGGAAGCATTCTTTTTATTAATGATTCAGTTTATTTTAAAGAGTATGTCGACGATACAAGCACAACTGATGCCACAGAAAGTCACGAAGAAAGCGATACGGTGCCCTTGAAATATCGTTTGAAAGACTGGACGAGGCCGCCGTTACCTGGTGTTCGTCGATCCACTAGGTTATTACATGCTACTCCAAAGATTGAAAATAGAGCAACTTCTTTACCACTCGAACGGAAATATGTTAAAGAAGAAAAGGAGCGCGGGTTTTCTATGCATAAAGATAGGGTAAAGTCAAATTTCATTCAAGAAGTTATTATTAATGTTTTTAGTAAACCCTGTTATAGTTTTTTTAACTTTAAAAACTAAAGTAAAAATTCTTTATTTACTTTTATTGGCCTATTTTTTATGCGTTTGAAATATTAAATTTCAAAAGTAATTTCATTTTTCTATAATAATTATTATTGAACAAATATTTTTAGGAACCTTCGATCTTCAATGATAAGAAAGGAAACTCTGAAATAGTGAAGGAGAAGCCCAAAGTGGATATAAGCTTATTTACGAATCCTCGAGAATGGGGTGGTTGGTTAGGTGTACTAATTTTGACGGTTTCGATGCCAATTTCATTCTTGGTACCCCAAATTGCTTGCACAAATAACAGGTGTAACTCGACTCATCTTCGACTGTCCAAGGATTGGCGAGCTTACTATAACCCAAACGCCTTTTACATGTATGGCATGTATATCCTAGCTGTTGCCATTTTATCAATTTTGCCTATTGGCCGTCGTATTGATAGTCACGAAAGTAAAATTGGTAGATTGACATATCGGATCAATGGTAATATATTTTTTTATTTTAATTTTACTGTTTTATTACTTTCTTACTCTAATAAATGCGATAAAATATATATCTTAAAAGAAGAAGAGAAATAAAAAAATGTACAACAGTTAAAATAAAATTACAAAGACAAAATCCTAACAATAAATACGAAGAAATTATTCGAATTTCAATATTAGCATCTTTAAGCTTTACTAAAGTTCTTTCAAATTTATATCTGATATAAATTTCTGAGTTATTTACTTATTGTTTACACATTTTTGTTAAAGTATTGTAAAACCATTCACTGCACAGTATGCAGTAAATTGTGTGATAGGAATATTAATAATTATTTTAAATTAATTTTACGAACTGAAAAATACTTATTGATGATTTATGTAATTTCAGGGTTGTTGAGTTTAATTGTAATATTGGGTACTTATGGAGTAAGCGTATATAAAGGTTACAAGGTGTCTAATTTTATTTTGGAGAATATGCTTCAACTCACGATCTGCGGTTGGATTTATGGCACGCTCTTGGCATTAGCACTTTATAAGAAAGCTCGCAAAGTTCCCATTCCCTATCAAAACATTTATGGCTCCAGTAACAATTTTATTTATGATTTTTGGCAAGGCAGAGAAGTTAATCCGAGACTTGGACCTATAGACTTTAAAATGATCCTTATTCGATCCGCGGTTATTGGATCGGTATGTTAATTTCGCATAATTATGATGGAAAATGATTAAATTATGTTTATCTCCTAGTTAAAAATGATTTTGATTATTTCAGTTTTTGATAAATGCTGCAGTCTTCACCAAAATGATCGAAAAAACTACTCCGTTACCTTTAAATAACGTAAACGTGGTTCTCGTGATTGCATTGGCTATGCAATTAATATACTTATTGGACTTTTTCTTATTTGAATCAATGATTTTAACGACTTTTGAAATAACACAAGAAGGAACTGGATATATGTTATGTGTTGGATATTTAATGTATCCATTTGTGTCAACGTTGCATACCCGATTTTTACTATATAACAGGTAAAAAATAAAAATGCTAAACAATTGTAACGTTTTATTAATATTTCGAAATTAGAAATTGCTTAGTTAATAATAATGAATTAAATTTGTATATATATAGCCCAGTAACTAATGAATCCAATATTATATTTATATATTTTATATAATGTAATGTAAATATATAAACGTATCTTGATAATTATTTTTCTAAATTTAATTTAATTTAAATGGTTAATTAAATATAATTGCATTAAAGTAACTGTGAATTGTAATATTGAATTAATTTAAAACATAGCAGAGGGAGAAATTAAAGTGTTTTTTCTTAATTTATAGGAATCCGTTGAATTTGTATATTGCAATCCCTTGCTCAATTGCATTTATCGTTGGATACCTCATCTACAGGATTAGTAATTATCAAAAGGATGCATTTAGAAGGAACCCTTTCTCTCCAGCTGTATCACGTACGTACATGAATTATTTTATTATAGTTAAATTAATGTTTTTATCATTTCTTTTGCTATTTTCCATAATCATTACAATAACAGAGCTTAATAAAAATTATTTCTTTACAGATTTGCAAAGTATCTTGACGAGTCGTGGTAAGAAACTAATTGTTTCTGGATTATGGGGACATGTGCGACATCCAAATTACTTGGGTGATTTAATTCTTCATTGGGCTAACGCTCTCCTCGTTTTGGTTGCTGACGTAATTCCATATTACAGTGCAATCACTTGCACAATTATTCTCATTACACGCGTAATACGGGACAACGCACGTTGTAAATTGCGCTACAATATTGCATGGAATGAATATTGTACACGAGTAAAGTATATGCTTGTAAAGAAAATCTTTTGATTACCTTCTCGATTAGTAAGATTTTATTCAAAAAAATTGTATCTTCGAAAGGAGATTTTCTTTCGAGCAGATCATGAGGCTCTCTGTCATGAACAAAATTTATTCAACACCAAGGATCTCGAGCTAATGAACGTGCCTAACTTGAAGGATAAATAGTAAAATTATGGATAATGATAAACAACAAATTAAACAAGGCTCGTTTATTCGTACAAAGTTGCAATGGGATGCTATTCAAAATACCTGAAAATGTTTTATCAATCCATATTTTAGATTAAGGATATTATTTTATTGAGATTTATCATAGTATCCTGACAATTTAATTTGTAAGATATCTATAAATATACGTGATATATATATAAA
>JABFPK010001335.1:0-11996 GCA_022817445.1 Habroteleia sp. ZL-2020
GTAGCAAAAGCGCTTTGCTGCTAGATCCAAATCTGGTTGAGGTATCCGGATTATAGTCATGCCAGCTTGTAGCATTTGTTATAATTTGTTATAACCGGAATTATACCCAAGATGCTGGAAATCCATCCAGGATCTGGTTGCCACAACCAGATTTTCTTGTTAGAGCAACAATAGTCTCAACAACCCCACAACCATTTTGCTTTTTCAGTGTTCTTACAATTTATTTGCATTTAAATTTGTTCAACGATTGGTACGCCGAACATATATTATTTAAATTTTGAATAATATCTGCAGGAATGCAAAGTAAATAAAGTTAAGTCGATAAGGATTAATGCAATTTATGGGAAGGAACAATAAACGTTCAAAATTCCCTCGTTGATATATATTAACTTTTATTTATTTCTTTTGCAGTGGTAAAGCAGGTGGACTGGGAAGCTTGACCGGTGCCCAAAGTGTTTCCTTCAGACAAGGAAGTAACGTTGAATTTGGCGGAGGAGCTCAAGAGCGAATGGTAAGAGATGTAAAATGATTCGCGATAAGAATAATAATAAATACACATTTTTAATAAAATAGGTAGTTTTTGCCAATAAAAGGCAATGTTAATATCAATTTAGAACATTTTCCTTCGCCCTCGTCAGAAACTAAAATATAAATTGTGTTAAAATAAATTATAAACAAGTTTTTTAAAATTTAAAACGAAATTATTTATTTTAACGAACGAATGTAATTGAACTGACAAACATGTTTGCTAATCAGGAACCTCTGGACGTGGAATACAATTTGAGCGACGTAAGCAGTAAAAATCGTGACTTCAGTAATCCCATGTACGACGCAGTTAATATGGAAACTGGCACCACGAACGGTACCAGTGGCAGCGGTATTTACGAGATTCCAGCGGAGGTGAAGCCCTCGAGCGTGCAGCACAAGGAACCTCCCACCATACATCTGAAGAGACGCGAGTTGGATCCCACGCCGATTGACTCCGGAAAAGACACGCAACATCTTGTAGAAGAAGACAAATCCGAATGTTAGGTAGCCAAAAGTCCCATAGTACGTGTAGAAGAAGCGAATGCAAGTTGTAGCTAAACTTGGTAAAACGAGACTACGAATTGTTCGCATAACGAAAGAAGCTAAAAGAAGAAGCGGAAAAGAACAGCGGAACTGGCATCGAGCGCCGCCTATCGACACCTTTTTGAAAATATCGAAAATATATTTGAGAAGATAAGCCGTATGAAATGCGACGAGAGTAGGGACGTTCGTTCGGGACGTTCGAGGAAGTTCAAAACGAGATCTCGATGCGAGTTCTGCTGTACCAAAGTGCGTGCGCCGTTCTTCCCGGGGTTCGAGGACGGCGGACCGGAATACGAACGTGTCATGTTTTGTAAGTCTTGTAAATATAATTGATACAGTGTCGAATTAGTGTACCATATGGAGCGCAAGACATTTCAATCGCACTCGACCTAGTGATAACAACAGATATTTTAAAAGAAATTCGCGGAGTACGTATTGTATGTTTGAGCCGCGTGTATATGTGCCGTGATATGTGTACGTGTGACTAAGTTTTGAGGAATGACGTCATTGTCTAAGGACGAAGAGGCGACGAGTCAACGTCGGAAGTTGTTTTTTGTCACGAAGACGACGCCTTCCGTGACTCGGGCTTAATATTTATTGGACCAATGAACGTGCTGAGTTACAGACGGCGTCGTGCGCAACTCCCTTCTTGTTAATTGTAATGTTTCTGAATGATCGGCTCTCTGACGGTGATATTTCGAAGATCGTTTGGTTGCGGTTTATTATTGACTTGATTGAAATATATTTCATAGATGTTTTATCGGGTGGATAGTACACTGAAAAAAATATAGAGCTGGCACGGAAATATGCATGGCTGCTAGGCGCGACACCGTGTGCCGGAAATGGTAACTATTCTGGTATACCTACGAATGCGGACGAAGGAGAAATGGTAAGATTTTTTATAAGTCTGAAGGTTTTAAAATATTGTACGAGGGATTTGGGGAAAGGAATAAATATTATATTATTATATTCTGTATAGATAAGTAAATTATTTAAAACGTGATTATTCAGCATTGTAATTATTTTATAGTTTTCAAGATCATAATGTATTTTCTTATTAAAACATTTTGAAATCGTGTTGACACTATAATTAAATACTATATAATTATTAAAACTTTTCAAGATCACTTTAATTCTGTAATAAAACTTGATTTTTCCAAATCCCTTATACAATTTGCAAATCTTCAAATTTGTAAAAGTCTATTTTTCGTTTGATGGGATGTACGCATACTATATATATATATAAGTACAAATATGGTTCATTTAAAATAAAAAGATTATTAAATAAAAATTAAAGATATTAGAAGATGTAAATTAATAAAATAAAGAAAAAAAAATATATTATATTGTTAAAAAAGATATATTCAATATATAAATAATAATTCAGAAATTAATATTAATGAAGGAACATTTACGTTGGTCATGTAGGCATTCTGCATATATGCAAGTAAAGATATGGTGCATGTATCATTATTGGTCATGGAATTTGAAATAAAAAGATTATTAAATAAAAAGTCAATATATTAGATGTACTTTAATAAAATAAACAAAAAAAAAATACGTTATATTATTAAAAAAGATATATTCAATATTTATTAATACTGCGTTTATTAGAACTGCGTGCACGAGAAGAAAATAATAATAACCATAATTTTCGCAACGAAATAAAATTGCAAATTGACATATATGAAATTCCTATTATAGATATAATTTGATAAGAATACTGGTACGTCTGCCATTGGCCATGCAATTTTTTCAGTGTAGCGGTCGACCGTTCGAAAATCGTCGGAGCGCTGTATTACATTGAAAGTATTAAGAAATCAGTGACAATAAATACTAATTAGTATTCCACTCGTTGTTTCTTAAGACAAACTCTTTTTTGCATATGATTAACGACGACTCTATGGACTACGTTGTATAAATCAATTTTCTTTTGTAAGCGTAAATGCTGAGAATGTTTGGTCGGCAACGTCAACATTACATGTTTGTACATTTTTTAAGACTACGGCATACGTCAGCGCGATATTACTCGCACACAACGATTTTATTTTATTTATTTACCGTCAATTGTTTTGCGGTTAACAACTGGATTTTGATCAAACTAACCATCGCGCATCACCATCGAAGCGATATCGTGCTGGCGTATTCTCAAACAAATAATTATAAATAACATTTTAAAGTGTTTATACATATATAAATATATATAGATATATAGATATATATTTTTGTTGCTATTGACGTCGACCTGGGCAGGGCTCCAGAGTATCCTAATAATTATATTATATCAGTATTTTGTGTAATTTTTTTAATTGAATTGACAAATAATAATTATGTTAATATATTGTGCAAATATCAAACTGATACCGTCCAGCAATAAATTTTAAGGTTAACAATAAAACGTTCCCATTACGACCCAAAAGGTTTCATTCCGATTCAGAATTGTATTAATCGATCGATTATTAAGAATATGCAAGTTCTATTTGATGGCATAGAACCTAAAGGCGAATCGAGAGAGTGATAGCGGTGCCGCTAACAGCGACACCTTTAATTTCTGAGTTTCATTGAATATTTTTTGCTATAGTTTATGAAGAAATATATGTTTATCGTATGAAATTTGTGCATTTTTCATGATTAACGTTGTAAATACACAAGAGTGTACGCAAAGGTATAACACATATTTTATGAATAAATGCAATGTTGAAAATTTTGATCATTCATTGTGTTAAATCATGTATGTACATAATTGCAGATTTTGTTAAGGTGATAGTTCGAGCGTCGTTTACTAGGTTAGGGTTTTTTTTAAATATATTTATTATGAAAATTTAGAAATTGAGGTTAAAATATTCAGACGATTCTGGGAAAATATTTTTCTGCCCTGTTTGCGATATGACACTCGTCGATTTCATAAATTTCTTCGATGACAGTGAGTATGATATTATTATTTAATTTTTAATTATTCTAATGACAGTTAAATTGTTTTTTACGCATTTCCAGATCGAATTCATCTTTAAATTTTTAAACCTCATTTTTTCAGTTCATCATATTCCAGTTTTAAAGTAAGTAAAGTATAAGAATATTATTTGTATTTTTTTTAATATTAATATTAATATTATTATTTGTATAAAAAAAACATTGTAATTACAATTACATATGCAAGTTTGTATTGTAAGCAGCATTTCACTACGTAAATATTAGATTAACATAATTAGCATAATCTTGATTTTTCATTTTTCGATAGCATTTTCTTGGTGATTTAAAAAATGTTATCTGAAGTAAAAATGAAAAAAACATTTATATAGATGCAGAGATACTCAGAAATGTATTTATGCATCTAAAATACGATTTCCGGAAGCAAATTCGAAAAAAAAATTTTTCATCACTATGCTCAGTTTAGGTTTCAAAAACCTGTAATCTGGGCACCTGAAATTGGTGAAAAATTGTTGTCTCTATTTTCCACTTTAAATACCATTTTCTGTCTTCTTTGACATCAGGGATGTCATTTAAATTGAATTTTCCGAGATCCTAGACAATAATTTTTTTGACCACTCGAAGTTAAGAAGGTCTCACCATGGAAAAATTTTCGATTTTAGGTCGAATTTCAGAATTATTAAGTGGAATTCTCTTCAAATACTCAATCAAACATACAAGTATCTATATTATTCTAATGCAGAATTTAATTCTCTACAAGATACGCTCTATTAAGTAAAGATTGGATGAATAATATTAGCGCAATCCAAGTTTTTCAGTTTCAAAATTTCTCATTTTTCGATAGCATTTTTTGGGTGATTTGGAAAATTGCGTCGAATAAAATCAAAATGCAAACTAAATGTTTTATATAAGTAGTAGGATGCTCAGATACTTATATATGATCCCGAAATACGATTTCCGGAAGCAAATT
Source organism: Habroteleia sp. ZL-2020 (assembly GCA_022817445.1). Classification (NCBI taxonomy): domain Eukaryota; kingdom Metazoa; phylum Arthropoda; class Insecta; order Hymenoptera; family Scelionidae; genus Habroteleia; species Habroteleia sp. ZL-2020. The sequence goes on from JABFPK010001335.1 coordinate 4,970, forward strand.
CGAAAAAAAAAATTTTCACTACTCTGCTGAGTTTAGGTTTCAAAAACCTGAAATCTAGGCACCTGAAATGGGTGCAAAATTTTTTTCTCCGTTTTGCACTTTAAATACAATTTTCTGTCTCCTCTGACACCAAAGATGTTATTTAGATTGAATTTTGCGAGATTTGAAACAATAATTTTTTTGACCTACCGAAATTAAGAAGGTCCCACCCTGCAAAAATTTTCGATTTTTGACGGGATTTCGAAATTAATAAATTAAATTTTCCTCAAATTCAACCTCAAACATAGAAGTATCTATATTATTCTGATGCAGAATTCAATTCTATACAAGACCCATTTTGTTAGATAAAGATTAGATGAATAGTATTTGCGCAATCTTAATTTTTCTGTTTTTAAATTTCTCATTTTTCGATATCATTTTTGGGGCGATTTGAAAAATTTCGTCGAATAAAGTCAAAATTAAAAAAAAATCCCTTTTATAGTTGGAATGATTCTCAAAACTTCTTTATGCACTCAAAATTAGATTTTCGGAGGCAAATTAGAAAACAAAAATTTGCACCCTATTTTTAGTTTGCATTTTAAAAACCTGAAATTTAGGTATCGAAACTTGGTGAAAAGTGCTTGCATTCACTTCGTATTTTAAATACCATTTTCTATTTAATTTCACACCATTGACGTCATCAAAGTTCAATTTTCCAATATTCAATCAACTAATTTCCTAACTTTTGAATTAATATAAAAAATGGAGAAAATAATTTTTAATTTGTCATTGAACTTTTTTTTTAATTTCGTAAAAATATATTTTATAATAACTGATCATAAATTCAAAAAAAATAATTCCCTCCAATCAGTTCACCGATATATAAATTTAATAAATAAGTTTTTATGCAAAAATTGAAATTTACTCGTATTAATAAAGACTTTAACTACTGCACATTAAAGTTAAGACACTGACTACAACTGCAACTGTAATCACTGATTCATCATTAAGAAAGTTATCTAATTTCAATTATGCAAATTCGTTTATACGTTTGTACGATGTTCATGTGTTCTCATAGACTGACAATGGGATAATAATATAAGAAGAACGATGTCAAGGATAAATTACAGGTTACCAGTGTATATACTCGATTAATGAATTGGAATTAAAAAATTCACCGCATCTCTTTTCTTTCAGATTTCTCAGTTTCCTTGGTGCGTTATCGCTTCGCGAAACCGATTGCACTTCAAACGTTAAATACAGTATATCTTTTTTCGTTTGTCAAGTACAATCGCCATGTTTCATCAATACAATCAAGTTCGAATGGAGAATGTTTTGAATAGAAAATATTTTATTTCGGACAACTTTGTGGGTCGATTTGTTTGGTCTTTAAACAATGCTTTCTCGTGACCTATTTTGAACGGCGTTTAAAGGCAAGGTTTGAAAAAAAAGAGTAATAACTAACGCCGATTGCGAAAGTAATAATAGAACTTATATTATTCAGCGTCCTCGATAAAACATTTAAATGAAAGTAAAAACTGAAAAAACGTATCGTCTGAATCATTATTGTCACACTTCTCGAGACGCGAGGAAGTTTAAGTAAAAATAAAAGCTGGTTCCATTTCGAATTTCCGTTTCAAAAAAATACTTGCGGACAGAAAAAAGTGTTTGCTTGTAATTAAAATTTTATTTTGTATATCAAATTGCACAATTTGGATCTCTGTGAGTGCGTGCGTACGCGTGATATTGTATCATATAATTAACTTAAGATGGTTGTGTGGGAGATCAAGATAATGTTATATTATTACAAAAAATTATGAATAGATAACGATCACGTCGACAGATTTGAAATTGAAATGGTAGCTGTGTAACAGGAAAAGGATGGGCATGGCACTAATCGGCATCGGTCGTAGACACATCGCTGAGTTGTAATTGGATTCTTGCAATGAAAACGTCACGCGCTGGTGCGTCGTGTATTGATATATTGTAAATACAGTACAATAACGAATTATCTTGGCTGTTTCGCGAATTATTCTTGTTGCTACCGTAGACAAATATTTCAATTTTAAAAAGTTCTAAGTTAAAAAGTCTTTGGGATAGAGCGGATTAATCTAATTTGACAAGGGGATTATTGAAAATGAAGAAGAAAACGAAGTTTAGACAGCGAAAGAGAGAAAGAGTGAACATATGTATATTTTCTATTCCCTACTATGACACATGCATAAGCACTTGGCAAAAAACGCACCTTTTAAAAATGCACTGAAATTCTGAATTTTTAAAACGATATATCTCGGTTGAATATGATCCGAATTGGATGATTCTTTTAGTTCTGAAGAGTATAAAGCTTTCTCTTTGCGATCATATAAGTTAGCGCGATGAAAAATCCCTTCCTCCTCCTGCTACCCCCAGAAGAAGAAGAGAAGTCAAAAGTGTAAAAATATGTCTAGCTTTGTGAACTTGTAGCAGAGTAAAAAAATTTGTTAGATTCAAATGGCTAATGGAGTGATAAAGTTCATTGGTTTTCCTTTAAATCACACAACAATTCAAGTGCCTAGGATTTTTTGGCGCCAAGTTATGCACTTTTGAAATTTATTAGCCCGGTACAAAGTTCCAAATCATTTGTTTATAGCGTCAAGAAAATAAAATCCAAATTGAAAAGAGTTAATCGAAAATAAAATTGTTATTGGAATATAAAGAAACTCCATATAAAGATTACGGAATGAAGTAACTCAAATATTGAATCATTTTTTGATTTGAAATGTACTTCTTGTCATATAACACAATTTCGAATCAAATGAACTGTCAAAATCTAAAATAAATGTGTAATTAAGCATGACAAAGTACGACTTTCTCCTGATTTATTAGAATCGTTCTACACGTACTTTAAAATTTGTACAATAATAATCAGATAACTTTTAACATTAATGATTATCGCCTTGAAATGAAAGTGTACTTATATAAATTTTTAAATATATAATAAAGCATCGTGACATGAGACAAGTATTAAAAAAAATCTTGCATGGCTATAATAATTGTTAAACAATTACGTTCGCTAACGCCACGCTGGTAATATTATTTTAGCAGATATTTAAAAGCGATTCAATTGATTTATTATACTTTTTTTTTTGCAAAATAATTTTAGGATTAATTTTGTGTTCTAAGCAAATGAAAATTTCGAATTTTTGCTTTGTAACTACAACGAAATGATTATTTTTGTATACTTAACTTTCGATTTTCATGTAAACATAATTAATATTCAGTACAACGTAAATTGATCGAAAGCTTTCCGTTAGACACGAGTGCGTAACGTCGAAATCGGCATTGCATATTAGATCGACGTTTAGCGACAAATGCTCAAATCAAATCAAACGAAATCGCGGCGCAAACGTGACCCTATACTTTGGGTGTAAGAACGTGTTCTGGAAAAGAAACACGTGAGAAAAAATAACGCGCGACGAGGAGAGTTTTTGGTATCGCGAAGCCTTCTGCTTTCACCGTCTTGCTATCAATTCGATCAAATTATATTGCCGTGGTCATCAAACGAACTTCGTACACTAAATGTCATCGTGTCAAATATTATATTATTAATAATTTGATTATATAAGTTCTTTCATTTTACAATCATGACATCATGATTACAGAGTTTTTTTGCTATTAAGAGACATTATTTTAATTATATTTTGTAAAAGTGGAACGTTTCAAGAGTTTCAAATACGCGTGTGTTCTCCGGAGAATGTATACTGAAATAAAATAGAAATTAAGAAAAAAAAACGAAGAGTGTACACACGTCAAATTATTCAATAAAATAAACAATATTTAAACGATTTCTTTTTATTTAGAGAGAGTAAAATATAATAATGTTTACAGTCAAAGAAATATGTAGCTGGCACGGAAATGTGTGTGGTTACTGGATGCGATATGGATGTGTCTAAAATATTAAGAAAAATTCTATAACAACAGTAGCAATGCATGTATTGTAATAGATATTTATTAATGAAAGACATTTATATTTGCCAGGTAGACATACTGCATATATGAGCAGAGATATGATTCATTTAAAATTGGAACAGCGCAGAAAAGCTGATTTGGACATTCTTGTGTTATTATTGGTTATGGAATTTAAAATAAAAAGATTATTAAATAAAAAATAAATATATTGTAGTCAATGTAAATTAATAAAATAAAGAAAAAAATATATTGTATCGTTAGAAAAGATATATTCAATATATAACCCAAGTAGAGAAAAAAATTTCTGTATTTTGTCGAAAATTTTTGAGGATGGTTCCATTTTTTACCAATTTTTATCGTTTTCTTTTATTTTTTGTTTACTTTTCTACAATATTTGAAGCAATGTAGACAAATACTCCGAGAAATCGAAGGAAAAAAATGTGAAGAATCATAGAGAAAAAAGTTAGAGAAAATATTGGAAAAAATGTGAAGAATCATAGAGAAAAAAGTTAGAGAAAATATTGGAAAAAATTCGAAGAAACGTGAAGAAAATTTTTTAAAAAACTGAGAAAAAATTGATAAAAATATTTTCAACCCAATTTTGGTTAAAAATCGGCAAAATGTAAACAAAGTTTGGAGAAAATCGACAAAATTCGGCGAAGATTAAAAAAATCCTGTAGAAAAATTTCATTAATATAAATTTTAAAAGTTGCAATAAAAAAATTAACCTAAATAAATAATAGTGTATTTAAAAAAAAGTATTTTAAGAAAAAGAATATACTTGCAACAACACATTATTAAAAATTGAATTCACATCGACAGTATATTAAGACAGTAAATGTTAACCTCAAAATATGGATAAAATGACAAAATCAAAATTAAGGTGGACCAACTTCAAATTGGATACAAAAATAATAACTGCGCTAACTCTTCGAAAACCCAAAACAATGCATAGAAACAATGACAACACAAACAAACCAAAAAATAATTTGATAACTAACTTTCTCTTTATCGCAGCAAAATAGAATTACAAATTGACCTATATAAAAAGTTAACCATACAACTATAATTTTATAGGAACACCGGTACGTCTGCCATCAGCCATACTATTTTCAACGCATAAAACTACCTAAAAATGTAAAAAGGACAAACAAACCACAAAAATAGAAAAGCGATATTTAAGATTTTTGTCAAAGAACGGCTTCGTTTTAAGGATACCGATACGTTTGAAGTAAAATGTGTCTCGCAGTTCAATTATTCCAAACCGGTTATTGTCTCTCGAGCGATGGATTCACCGAGTGAAAAGATTAATATCTCTTTCTCGTCCAGTTCGACTCGGAACAATCACTTTATTAAGTCGCAGCGCGTTTAGCTTTATAATTAATAATCCAATTAATTTGCGCTCGGATTTACGACTCCGGCTCACGCACCGCGGCCGATTTTACGATAATCCCGAATAAAATTTCATGCTAAATTATCCCCGATGCACCTTTTGCAGAGATATACGATCGGAGTTTCATGCGGCGCACGGAAAGATGCTTACATTTATTAACGCAAATTCATTCCAATCGTTTGAACCGTGCATGTGATGTCATTGGGCAACTTTCGCTTCGCTGTTTCCTCCTCTTCCTCGTCAATAAAATATACATAAATAAATGTATTAAACGCCCGGACACAAAGAAACGGATGTAAAAAACTCCAACGACTTAATGACGGCGTATCTTAAACATAGAAATGCTCAATTTCAAATGATAAATCTGTCTGAAATTCTTTAGGATAAGATTTATTTTCCTTCTGCGGATTCATTAGCGATAGCTGAAAATAAAAGGCATTTTTTTTCGCGAAATCGTTATCGCTTTTCCCTTCAATTCGAATGAAACGCAAACGAAATCGTAAATCAAATCGTGAAGCGATGCGTGTCGCGGTTTTGTCAGCCAGCATTTTATTAGGCCGTGACTCGTTCAAGTTCGTCTTTCTTAATTTTCAGTCGATATTTTTAGATTGAAATTGAATTTGCGCTTTGTATTGGTAAGGGTCTAAGGACAACGGCCAAAATGTATCCTTTTTTGTTGTAGAAAAATCTAGATTGCGCCAGTAGTAACGAAATTTAAACATTTTAAAATTTATATATATTTTTAAAATTTAAATTTTAAAATTCAAATGCTTTTTACATTTTTTAAATTTTCCATATTTTTAAAATTTATTGTTCAAATTTTTTTGAAGATAAAATTTTGAAAAATGTAAACAATAAATTAAAATAAATTGCGTAAATTTTAAAATAAAAAAATTTAAAATTATTTAAATTTAAATTTAATTTAATTTAAATTTAAAAAATTAAATTTAAATTTATTTTAATTTAAATATAAAGAATTAAATTTAAATTTAAACAATAAATTCTAAAAATATGGAAAATTTAAATAATTTAAAAAGTTTTTGAAAAATTATACAAATTTTTAAAAAAATGTATAATTTCCAATAATGATATCAATTATTCCTATCTAAATGGACAGTTTTCAAGAATGAAAGATTGTTTCGAGTTTCTCAATAGATATCGATGACAATTTTTTGAATTTAAATTATTTGAATTAAATTTAAATTTGTATTTTGAATGAGAATTTTTAATAAAATTTTATTATCAATTCAATATCTAGAAATAAAACAGCAATACTAGACAATAATTTGTTTAATTATTCTTTAATATAAATAAAAATTAAATAAAAGTTAATTTTTCAATTAACCGGTTTTTTAATATTGAATTACTCTAATCAATATTTTATAAATTGGATCTAAAAGGAAATGAATTTTTGATGGAAGAAAACGAAATAATAGTTTAGAAATAAGTTTATTGAAATTTGTACAATAATTTGTGTAAAACTTAATTTTTAATATTCGTAACTGATAAAACAAGTTGCGCGCGTTTCCAAGGTCACCTCTTAATCCTTACACGCTACTTCATTGCGACAAAACAATCATATTTTTTAAGATTCAGTCACATGGCCCTGGGAAAATCCCAAATCGAGGACCAGACGTGTGGATATTTTGAAATCCAACAGACCGGCAGAGTTTTGATTCTGAATCATTCGATACTTTTCTCGACCAT